>JAJJMA010118664.1:10044-36601 GCA_023529015.1 Papaver nudicaule
ATTCTGAATCAATAACAAAACTAGGTTTACAACTCTAGTTTTCTCATTACCAAAAGCCAAATCTGCCAAATTTGGCTTGGCCCCTGCAGACATTAATTAAGATTGAGCCTGTTGGAAATCATGTTAAATTTCGCCCGCTGATAAAGCTCCCCGTGGTTCTGGTACATGCCCAAGACCAAGCCAATTTCCGCTCGTACAATGAGTCAGACTCAGATATTATGAATAAGATTCGGATGAATTAGATTTACAAGAGTCAGACTCAGTTCAGCCAAAAAAATCTACTTGTTAGTATGGTTGAACTTGAAGACACCCCAAGCCAAGCTAGGTAGATACTAGATATAATATTTACTAGTAGTAAAAAGAGGGTTGCTCTTGACCTCTCAATTTTACCTCTCTACCCTAACAAGGGTCATCTTCTCTTGTTTCAGACGTTGTTGGGTTGGCTTCCTAGGACACATAAATTTTATTTTGGGCTTGAGTTAAAATCAGTACATAAAACTTTTGGCCCAATAAAATTAGGTAGTGAAAAATGAAGACATTTGTTCATTTCGGTTGGTCTCAATTAGGTAAATCTCTATCAATTTTAGAGTTTTAGATGGATTCTGTTCATGAAAACTTTCCAAACAATTCTAGAAATTGCGGTTACAGATTTTAGTCGGTAGTTTTATTTTACAATAATTACAGACAAAAACCGAATTTGCTAAAATCTTTCTACCCAAAATTAGGGTTAATGGGTAGTAATTTGTAATAGTTTTTTTTTTTTGAAAGCCAGGTCATATATATTAATGAGAAGTGTTGTTATAAACCTGAATGAGTCTTGGTGTAGGAAATCCATTTTTATTATTTTGTACAATGATTGAAAGAAAATTCGGTGTAATGGAGTCCCAAATGCAGGTAGTTGGTGTTGTCGGATATAGAAGTTTTCTTCTAACTGCCTCGTTTGCGAGTTCATCAGCCGCTCTACTCGCCTCTCGATACGCATGTGTGATTCGGAGCTCAGGGATTTGACGAATCAGATGTCTAATCTCATCCACCATGCTTCTAATGTACTACGGAAATTCCTCCTCCTTGTCAATGAGTTGTAGAAGAGATTTTGAATCTGCCTCCATCCATACACACCTCCATTGGAATTTAGAAACCATTCTAGCCGCTAGCAAAAAAGCCCAAGTTTCTGCAATCAATGACGAAGTAAAACCCAAGGATGATGCCATTGCCAGGATAATGTCTCCACCATTTGTCCTTGCAATAATACCCGCACCTGCAGCGCCTAGGTTTCCCTTTGAAGCTCTGTTCATGTTTATTTTAATCCAGTCATGTTGTGGCGCAATCCAAGCGAGTTAAATGATTGGGTGCTGGTGAGAAGAAGTATTGCACCTTGCTTGTGGAGGGCAATCAGGCATGAAAGGAGCCACATGTATTTGTGCCCATTCGTATTCCTTCCACAAGACAATGATAAGCTGATAGAGTTGATGCGGTGTCTGGAATAAATTGTTGTAGGTTTTGGCATTTCTAGCAAGCCAAACATTCCAAGCAGTGTAGATCAGCAGCATTTGTACATTAGAAGGTAGGCTATTATCTCTGAGCAAATCTAGTAAGGTTGTTGTGGAACGAGGAAAATGTCGACCAGCCAACTCCGGAAATAGACCAGCAGAAATGATGAAAGCCCAAATGAGACACCAAACCTCTCTGGCAAAACTGCATATAAAGAGTAAATGTGAAGTAGTTTCTCGAAAAACATTTCATGTAGCACATACTACCATAGGTGTAATATTTCTCGAGTGAAGGAGGTCCATTGTGGGGAGTCCTTCAAATCTGGCTTTCCAAAGGAAAAGCGTCATTTTTTGTGGGCAGCTGAGCTTCCAAATCTCAGCATTACGTTGGAGATCAGGAGAGTCAACTGAAGAGACAGCAGGATTCTGATTCTGAGCCAGTAGTAGTTGTTGATAGCCAGACTTCACCTTGTATTGTCCAGACTTTGCAAAAGGCCAGACATAATAGTCGTGTTGTGGAACTGTAGGTAGATGAATTGCCACAATTTGTTGCGCTGTTGTGACTGAAAACAACTGGAAAACCACCTGATGGTCCCAGTTGTTGGCAAATGGCAGTAGCAGTGTTGCAACACAGTTGGCGGGAGATTGAGAAAGTAAACTAGCTTGGGTTGCCGTCATGTTGGGATCCATTTGGTGTTGATAGGATGGACTGGCCATCGCTAATCACCCTAAAGTTGTGCACCTGCAAAAAAAGTGATACCTTATTGAGTCCTCTCCAAATTGGGCTGGCATTAGAAGCGACTTTTGTTGAGTTCATGAGAGAGCTATCTCCTTGTAGGTACTTGGCGGTGCAGATGGAGGACCATAGTGAATTTGGCTGGTGCTGAATTTGCCAAGCTCTCTTCATAAGAAGAGCTTTGTTGTGGAGTCTTGCCTTCCGAATACAAAGACCACCCAGCCTCTTAGGAGTAGTGATTTTATTCCACCCGAGGGAATGGAGTTTCCTTGTATTACCATCATGTCCCAAAAAAAATCCCTAGTGATTTTGTCAATTCTTTTGCGGACCTGTTTAGGCAAAAGTTGTGTCTCCATCACGTGATTTGTCGTCGAAGTCTAGGAGTTATTGATGAGTGTTAGTCTACCAGGTTGATTTGGCACTTAGACATCCAACCCTTGGTTTTCCTCTCCATTCTGGAAATCAGCTCCATGAACATATGAGATGAGAATCTTCCATCCTTCATTTCAACACTTAGGTAAACAGGAAGGACATGAGTAGTAGCTATTCTGAACCTCCGGTGTAGATGTTGAGCAACTGAAGGTTCAAGCTTTCTGTGATGAATCACAAAAGATTTATTGTAATTGATGAGTTGTCCCGCTGATCTGTTATAGGCATTGAGAAGATTGTTGAGGTTATCACATGTATCCTCTGTGGTCGTACAAGCGATTAGAAGATCATCAGCATACATTAAGTGAAGGATCGGAGGAGATTTCCTTGAGATTTTGATGCCCTGAATTTTCCCCTCTGATTGTTGTACTCCCAGATTTGCCGAAAGAACATTAGCGCATAATATGAAAATATAGGGAGAAAGGGGGGTCTCCCTGCCTAAGACCCCTCTTTGGTACAATATTACCCTGAGCATTTCCATTAACAATAATCAAATAGGATACTTAAGTCACACAGTTCATTATAAAGTTAATGAATTGGGATGGGAATCCCATAACTTTTAGCGTACCTTCTATGAAACCCCAGACTAAGGAGTCGTAGGACTTTTTAATGTCAAGCTTGATGGAAATCTTGGGATTCTTCGACGGTTGAGTTGTGCGGATATGATGCAGCAACTCCGCAGCAATAACCATATTATCCTGAATCGATCTTTTGGGTATAAAGGCACTTTGGTAAGGGCTGGTAATATGGTTCAAGATTGGTCACAGCCTTGAGACCAGAAATTTTGAAATTACCTTATACAATACGTTTCACAAGCCAATGGGTCTAAACTGATCTGGGGTTGCTGGGTTTTTAGTTTTGGGAATGAGTACTATATTTGTTTTGTTGACGTCTGGGTGTAACTGGTTGTGATCAAAGAAATGTGACACAAATGCTATAATCTGTAGAGAAGTGGTTTCCCAAAAAGTCTTATAGAACTTACTTGTAAACCCATCAGGACCAGGTGCTTTATCTCTGCCAATTGACATCACCACATCCTTTATTTCTTGCTCAGTAACCTGCCTCATCAGTCTATTGGTTTGGCCCGTGGAAATACGGTTCCTTTCGCAGTCAAACAGGAATTCATCAATTGTGGTAGGTGGAGCAGCGTACTGGGTCTGGAAATGATCTTCCAACAAGGTTGCAACTCCCTCCGGATCCTGAACCCAAGTGCCCATGTCTGATTGAATAGCTCTAATGTAATTAGTGCTTCAATGTATTGTAGCCTTCGTGTGAAAGAAGGTTGTGTTTAAGTCACTCTCTTGAAGCCACTGAATTCTCGAACGTTGTCTCCAGAACTCAGCATAACATTGGGAGAGAAAAGTATAGGTATTTCTGAACTCTTCCTCCTTTTGCAACCAATAGAACAACTAATCTCCTTGTAGAAATGCACATTTCTGCTGCGCTTTTTGAATTTGAATTTCGACTCCTTTAATAAGCCAGGGGAGATGGCCAAATATGGTTATTTCCCATGCAAGGAGGGCCATCGCCGTGTGCTGAGATTTGAGGATGATTTCAATCCCTGGATCTGGATTTTGATCTTGGCTCCAAGCCGAGGTAACCACACTTGGTAGTTGAGGATGCAGGAACCACATATGTTCAATTCTAAAAATCTATGTTTCCTTGGTTTCAGGATGGCCTTCTCCTCAAGTAGTAATGGTGCGTGATCCGAAGCCACTCTTGGCAAGTGGGTGATAAGAGCATGGTTTTTTTTATTGAGCCAAAGACTGTTGGAAAGGCCTCTATCCAGGCGTTTCAAGATGGCCTCACACCCCTGCTGTTTGCTAGACCATGTGAAGGGAATACCTTTAAATCCGAAATCCAGCAACCCAAACTGATCAATGAATCGAAGAAAACAACTAGCCTGGCTTGTAGAAAAAGGTCTGCCACCTTTCTTCTCCATCTGCGAGACGATCTCATTAAAATCTCCCAAAAGTACCCAAGGCAAATTTGGTTCTGGTACTAAAGTATAAAAGATCCTCCAGAGATCCCATCTTGTCGTTTGTTGTGGTGGTGCATAAATGCCCGTAAAAAACTAAGGCTCCTGCTGAGAAAGTGGCTCTATTCTTGCGTGGATCATATTTTGATTATGAACCAGCACTGTAACTGTGAGATTGTTACTCCGAAATAAACAAAGTCCCCCACTACAGCCAATGCAAGGAACCACAAATACATTGTCAAACCCCACAAGAGTTCGAAGTCTGAGCATGAAACGCTCGCCAGAAATGGTCTCAGATAGAAACAGAATGTCTGGCTTATGCGTATTAACATGTTGCCTAATTTTGGTTAGAGCCGTAGTTGCTCCCTGACAATTCCATGCCAAGAAATTCATAATGAAGGAGCTAAATAAGGAGCAGTCGGATGCCACAGAAGACTAAATCCATAATGAGACATTCAAACAAACAACATGCAGACACCAACACCAAAAATTGAATATAATCGATTGGAACCAAATGAACGTCAACCAAGATCCCAACACTAAGCAACACAGTATCAAACATAAGACAACCCCAAATGCAACAGGAAGAACCAAATTAAACCACAAACCAGACAGAACAACCCAACGAACTAGCAACAAGAAGGTTTAGAAGGGATTCCTAGGATATAGAACTTGGAATCCCGCAACCAGGGGAAGAAACCAACAAATTGGGTAGGAGAATAACCTGATATTGGAGACATGCAATGCTAACCGAGGAAGGAATTCAAGAAATTGAGGTGAATCGGTTGAGGTTCAGTGGCAGGGCATGAGACTCGGAGTCGCCCGATTCACAGAGAGGCTTCTTTAGTAACCATAGGCTAATGTTTTAATTTGTAATAGCCACCGGCTAAGTTATTACAAAATATATTCAAGAATATCAAACAGTAAATACTTCTTAGTCTAGTACTAGTAGAGCACAATTATTTTCTCCTACATGTAGCTTGGTTGTGCAGCAGTATTTTCCGTGAATAACGACCATTTAGTTGGTTTCTCCTCAATCCCCTAAATGTTTAATGCCATATATTGGTTGATGAATCTTGTTTTCAGGAGGATGACAAGGCAAGGCTGGTCCAAGAAGCAGGTTTGCAATTGAAGCAAATTTATTGGTTCATCAATCAAAGAAAGAGGATATGGCACAACAACCCTTCATCCTTTGTTGTATTTCGAGATTCGATCCTGCATTTTGGCAGATAAACCCTGTATTTTGTTTGACACTACAACAGATTAACTGTGATCGAAGGGTCTAGGGGCAGCGCCCCCTAGTAAAGTGCGAGACAGAGCTCATAATTTTTCTTTCTGGTTTTAAGTCTATCAACCCCCTAAGAAGCCTTAATCGGTAGCTAATGGAATCGCGAGCTTCTAATTCTTAATCGATAGCTTTATGACCACACAGTAAGCTAAAAATGTGCAAGTTTTTGTGTCCAAATTTGGTGTTAATCAGGAGCTTAATTTTTTAACCTTGTCGATCGAATAATTTCAGCATTTTGAAGTTTTTAATTTGGGACTAACTATAGTCGGAAGCTGTGATGAATTTGCTTGCCGATCGTAAAACAATTAAAATAATCGGTAGCTATTAATTTCTTGAGTTGTCGATTATTACTAAAAACAGTTCCAGAGAGTAATGAGATAACTGACATCTTTGGATCTAAAACAACTACCGATTTTGGTTCTGGGAAAACATGAAATGCAAGCGCAAAATGAAGATTTTTGTAGGTTTCAACGATGTCAAGCTACAAATTTAAGGTTTGAGCTATACATGAATCCAAAAAAATCTGATATATGTGTGCAAGGCTTGTTCCCATTGCAGTGAGTTTGGAGGTGCAAAATAAGATAATTGTTTTGGTTATTTTGAGTATGATGTAGCTTGTGGGAGTAGTTACAAATTGGTGTATACTTATTTCGAACTGTTAAGTATTTGGTTTGCTTGTATAGTTGGAATGGTAACTAGGGTAATGATGGTGTGTGTGCATCCGATTAGTAGATTTGTGTTCATTTTGGTTCCATATCATTTGTTTGTCATTGCTACGCCATCTGTTGTGGAAAACTAGAAATGATCAATTATTGTAGGTGTGGAAAATGCCTTTACACTACAAAGCATCCTAGAAGTGAAGATGTATAAGAAGATTATCTCTGAGAAGTATAGAATTATCAGCGGAAGTCCTTAGCAAGCAAGAGATCAACGTATGTCACACTCAAGACTATATCAGCGAACCTTATAGAAAAGGGAAGTGCGAACCAAGGATAACGAGGTAAGACACATCACCGTCAGTAGCTGAGAAAGTACTTGAGCATTTAATGAAGGATCAGAATGGTAGTACTGTCAGAGTTGACTGGTTGACTCAGTGGAAGTCGCGTCAGCAATCATTATCTAGAGTTTAGATAGTTCGCTGGTTAATTGTATTAGTTAGTGAGATCGCTGATCATTATAGTCGGCGAATATTGACAAATAGTGTCAGAAAATACATTGTTTGTATTAACTGTAACCCATTACCGCTAGCGTCTATATAAGGCGAGAGACCTCATCCAAGGAAAGGGTTGTTAAGTGAACTTTAGGTCTGGTCTACAGAGAGACAAAGCTAGGGTATTTCCTTCTTACTCTCCTGAGCCCAGAATCTAGAGAAGAACTCTGGTGTTTGTAAGAGAGATTAACATTGTAAAGGTGAGTGATGTAATCAATTCAGAATCGATGAGATGAAATTGCAGGATTATGCTTAGTGTGCTGATAACTTGTGTTTAGTATCTCTGAACTCTATTTACCTCTATTATAGTCTTGTTCTTTATGTTATTACGCATCGCATATGTGATTTAATTGGGTGTATTGGTAAAATCTATCTTGTGGGGATTTTACCAATTACATTTTGGCGCTAGATTAGGTCTGAACCTTTTTTTTCCAAAAAAAAATCATCATGATTTGTTAAAGTTTGCATTATTTTTGCTTTAACGGCGATTTGAGTTAAGAAATTGTTGTTTTTTACTCTCTTCTTTCATATAAATTGTTATTTTAGGGTATGTAACGTTAGTTACCTTGCTGCAACTCTTAAAGTTACCCTTTTTTTGGTAGATCTTGTGATTTTAAACATGTTGAATTGCTGTAAAAGTGTTGAACGTCATAAAAATTCCTCTTTTAAGACAGGTTTTGGTGATTTCAGCATACTTAGGGCGGTTCTCTCATTATGGTCTTTCTAGGGTTTAGCCTTTGAAAAGGAAATGAGTATTCTTAACACACCTTGTACTTAGATATTCTCACATGATTTGTTTAGATGGTATTTTAAGCTCAGAGATGATAGGTGGTTGTTGTAACTTTCCATTTTAAGTAAGTTTTGTTCCTAAATAGATCGTCTCTGGCTTGTTTTTCGGCTAAGAAGATGATATTCCGACGGTATGTTGATTCATCTGGTGATAAGGTGTTAAAGGTAGTATTGTTTAAAAACATAGGAGGAGCATTTTGAAGATTGGTTCAAATTGTAACAGTACCACTGCTTAGGTAGTTATATCCTAGTTTCACTAGTATGATAATCATGTTGCTAAGAACATTTCTGAAAATCTTCATCGTACGGATTTTGATCGAAATTTTTTAAATTTTTTGCAAATATTGGTGTTTTTAGATTCCTTAGGGTTTTCAAAAGTTAGGTCTTTCAACAACTGCCGACATGATTAGGTCATGCTCTGTGAATAATACATCTTTATCTGCATTTTTGTTTTGTTCTCAGCTGCATTCTGCAAAAGTTTCCCAACTACCTCCACTAATCAGTTTGGCATTTACTAACAGTACGACTAGCTTAATACTGTCAGGGAGTGCATTTGTTGTCTTTTGCAGAGGGTTGGAGAATGGCGTCTAGGCGTAAAGGAAGTACGGCGTCAACAAGCAAGTCTCCCAAGTTTCCCATCTCAACTCAGCCGCTGGTCTTCCCAATCGGCATAACACCAGGAGCAGTGCATCACAACCCTTGGGTTTAGCGCATGACTTCTTCTTGAACGACACTTCAGCCCAGCAATCAGCAGCACAGCAGTCAACGACACAACAACAGGCAGATCAGGATAAGGTCACAATGGTAGACGAAAATCACCTTGATGGGATACCAGAGGAGGAAGATGAGACGCATACTTTCATGCAGAGAGATAATGGTAAAGGGGTGGCCATCGATGTCGTCAACGAAATAGCTAATGCCATTGCTGAGACACCAAATGTTATCGGCGAACAATCGAAAGCAGTTTGCTGAAGTCCCAATACAGACGCTGTAGTTTCAAAGGCAGTAGCTGGTAGCTCCAAGGCAGATGAAATGATTTCTAAGGGTGTCGGCAAGGTTCCAAGCACAGCGGAAAAGACAAACAACGTTAATGACAATAGTACAGCAGCGGCAATTGTGGGAAGATCCAAGGCATCGCTGATCTCAGTTTCAGAGGGTAAGGAAGGATCTACTAACGTCACAGAAGGGATGTTGAAGAAGTTCCTTGAGAAGAGCACTATAAATCAAGCACATGTGCAATTACAGATGCAAACCCAGATGGAGATCATTCTTCAAAGTCATCGGGAGTTAGCAGAGCAAAACAAAAAATCAATGGAACATCGCAACAGAAGCCGCTCAACTTATACCACTCGTAATTCTGAAAGGAGTAAACGTAGAAAGATGGAAGTCTCTGCATCCACGACAAAAAAGGGAGAAGGCAGTAAGAAGGTTGGAGGATCTAAGTTCAATAAGGAAAGTTTCGCTGACTCAGACAAGATGGACGGAATGAATGATTGTGTGAGAAGAGAGCTACGCCGAATAAATAAACAACTAACAGATGTAGCATAAGTTCCAAAGGAAGACAAATTAAAGACAGCTATCTCTGAGGAAAAAAAGACGCCGTTTGTAGATCAGATTACCTATGGGCATGTATCCAAGAGATTTTCCATGCCATATTTCACGTCAATCTTCGACGGTTCGGGAGATCCGTTTCAGCATTTGAAGTGTTATAGAAGGGATTTAGCAGCATGAACAGATTCAGACCCAATAATGTGAAAATCATTCCCTGACACCCTTAAAGATGAAGCTTTGGCATGGTTCGACGGTCTAAAGTCAAAGTCGATTATCTCTTATAAAGACTTAGAAGAAATATTTTTGGCAACTTATATTCAGGATGTAGAGTTCGTCCAGGGGTAAAGAAGTTGTTCGCTATCAGGAAAAGGCCTTTAGAAACTTGCAGAAGCCATATTTTAAGGTGGAGAAAACTCTGTAGCGAGGTAGGAACAGTTGTTTCTGACAAAGAAAAGATGCGGGCATTTACCAGTTCAACGGAGATATCAGATCCCATGTTCAAATCCTTATACTGGAATCCGCCAAAGGATATGAAAGAGATGATAGCTAAGCACAATGAATGGTTATCCTATGAAGAAATGCAAGAGGAGGAAGTTCGTAAGAAGAAAGAGAAAGCGAAACAAATTCATTCGATAAATAACTTTTCTTTAGCTGAGCAAGAAGAAATGAAAAGAGAATGGATCAAAATGGAGCAAAAGAAGCTAGATGCAATGTTGGCAGGTCCTACTTCAACGACAGTTGTTCGTCAAAAGCCACAAGAGCAAATACAGCATCAACAAAATGATGGTCAGTAGTGGAACCAGGGTAAAAGAGATAGTTACGAGGGCAGAGATGGTCAAAATAATAGAGGCAGGAATGATAACAAAGGTAGGAATGGCAACTGTGATAGAAAATACAACAGCGATAATAGAGGTGGATACGACAATCGGCGATCAGGAAATGGCGACAGAAGATTCAATAACGACAATCGAAGGTTCGGTGAAACAAGAGCAGGATACCCAGACTTTCAAGACGTTATGTTACCGAAGCTTTGTGTCACATTCACTGATGCATGGGGGCAGATAGAGAGTTCGGCGTCCAGAAATGAGATTCGTTATCGTCCCAATCGGGGAAATCCTTTGCACCCTTCTTCTAACACTAATCTTTTTTGTCAGTATCATCAATTCCACGGCCACTCTACGAAAAATTGTGATGGTGTTCAGCGAGAGGTGCATAGATATATTCGTTAAGGAAAATTCCAAGATTTCCTTGAGTTACCCCCAGCCCCAACTCTCACGGTTCAGCCAATTCAAAGTGTACCGGCTGTAGATGGTGGGTTTTGAACACATATAAATATGAGTCCCATGTGCTAGCTACACGAGTCATTTGGAGGAAAGATATCAAGTTATAGGTCTCATTAAGGGGTTCAATCATAAATCCGGCTCTAGGGTCCCACCAAAGACATGGCTACACCCTCAAGACTTGCAGATCCTTAAACATGGTCGTGCTCTCAAGGTCCATACATTACAAAGACGTGCTCGTCTCCCGTGACGTCTTCGTCTCCCAAGACGTGCTCGTCTCCCGTGACGTCTTCGTCTCCCAAGACGTGCTCGTCTCCCGTGATGTCTTCGTCTCCCAAGACGTGCTCGCCTCATGTGACGTATTCGTCTCCCAAGACGTGCTCGCCTCTTGTGACGTCTTCGTTTCCCAAGACCTGCTCGCCTCCTGTGACGTCTTCGCCTCGAGAGACGTGCTCACCTCCCGAGACTCCTTCGCTTCCTGAGACGTCTTCGCTTCCAGAGCCGTGCCCGCCTCCAGAAGCGCGCTCGTCTCCTAAGACGTGTACACCCTGATTTAACCTCACCAATCTGTTACCATGACTAGCTGAGCTCTCCCCGAGCCCTAGTCGCAACCATGACTAGTTGAGCTCTTCTTGAGCCCTGGTCGCCACCATGAGTAGCTGATCTCTCCTCGAGCCCTGGTCGCAACCATGACTAGCTGAGCTCTCCTCAATCCTTGGTCGCATGACTAGCCGTGCTCTTCTTGAGAGCCCTGGTCGCTTCTTGTGAGTCCTGACCGCTTGTTGGCAGACAACTCACTGACTAGCTGTTGCTTCCTTAGAGCCCTGACCGCTAGTTGGTTGGCTGCTGCTCTGCTATAAGCCCTAGTCATCAGTGGCACTGATCCCCCACTATAATCCTGACCGCTTGATGGTAGACTGTATTCACTTGTTGGCCACACGTGAATAGCATACTGGATAGATGAGCTTATTTTCATCAACAAGTTCGCACACGTGTCATACTTCTAGGGTTTACGAGAACTAACAGTAATATCCCTACATACACGTATTCAAAAGATTTACAGCTGGAGAAGACTAATCCTTCGACGAATCTAGCTAAAGTCTTCCTCGATAACTGCTCTACATGGTTTATCTGAAATACATATCAACAAAGCATATCTTATCAAGACTGGTTTCAACTTATCTCTTCCGTGAGAATAGCTAGTGAAGGGTACGACTCCTCAAGTCACAGTTAACTACTAAGGCTTGGTCGTCTCTTCTTCTCCTCAAGTCTCATCCAGATGAACACCATTCTAGCATCTTAGTCAACTTGACAACTACACGAAAGACAATTAAGTCGCATGGGGGATACAAATTAGGGTTTTGGTTTGGCGGTCTATGGCAAAGTAGAGAAGAATTAGTATTAGGAAACGTGGCTATTATCAAGGAAAGTTGGTGGAATTCCTGGTCTTTCTCAGCTCAACAGAATGACTATATCCCCGCATACTCAAGATATCCTAATCATTTACGTTAATTTCGGATCAAGTGTAACTTCGCCTCTATAAATATCTACCTATATTCTCACTTTCAACACAACAATTTCTCTCGATAACTCTCTCAGAGAAATAGCTTTCTTCCTAAAAGTGAATAGCAGAAACTATACAGAGTTCAATCAAACACCACAAATCTGTAATTCAAACTCCATTTGATTACACTTGATCATCTTCTTCTCCTTCGTTTTCCTCCCTTAAACCAACCCTAATCCTTCTCCTGCGACCGAAGCACTGCCAGAACGGTCAGTGTGCCTGATTTAGGCTAGCAGTGTTCGAACTTGACCTTTCTTACTCACATCAAACATCTCACACACACACCATTACTATATTCTTTTACCGTTTTAACCCTTTATTGTTTTTAAGTTAAAACATTTGGCGACCACAGTGGGAGGTCATAATCTCGGTCGTACTCAACTTCGAAATCATGGTTGATCCAAGGAAGGGATCGGAGAATGTTAAACCTAAGGTTGTAACTGCTAGCACCACGAATCAAAGTGATAGTACCATCACTGATGATCAAGGAGCGAGTCCCGCCGTTAGTCAGGGGACTCACCCCTTCACCAATACTCAGGGGACTCATCCTGTCACCATCACTACTCGGGGACTCATCCCGTCACCATCACTACTCGGGGACTCGGTGATTAATTAATTCGCTTCTGTTCGTGAGACCAAGACAGTACTCAAGTAGTCATTCCACCTATACTAGGGACTAAGACAACTAGTCGACTTATTGATCGAGTCGAGTTGGTTTTACAATGAACCAGAGTAACACCTCTAAGACAACTCGAAGATTTAACTTTATTAAATACGAATACGGATACATTACCAAGAAAAGAGGAATATTGTTGAAGACTCCTCCAAAAGAATTATTGTTGGTTTTGATACGATGAAGATCCAGATCCTGATGATGAAAGCGAAGAAGATGGAGCCTGCTATCATGACGAGTACGTACTCAGAAGAGAAAACAACCTAACTTCATCACGCAAGAAAGCACAACAGATGTGATGTACCTTCACTAACTGCCTTACCCTCTCAAGATGCAGCGATCTCCTCTACGAAGGGGTGCAAGTCGCTAGATCTTCCAAGTGATGAGATACAACTCTGCTCAATAGATCAAAGTCTATTGGCACCGCCTGTGTTTGTCATGAAGATAGCCGGGTAAACAAGACTCTCTCGAACATATCAAAAAATATTTGGCTCACGTCTCTTGGCACCGCCTGTGTTTGTCATGCACAAGCTCTCAAGGTTTTACCTACGAGACATAACACACTCAGTGTATAAATCTCCTAGGTTCACATATGGAACACCGGCCTTATCAGTATACAAACCTCTCTGGTCTCATCTTTGTGCCCCACCAGCCTAGTTAACTTATGGCAGCTCTCTAAGACCAGCTCGTGATCAAGGGGGGCCAACACAAGGTGAAATACATTGGCCTCCAGTCCAGACTATCCCTGTACAAACAAATAAGTTTTTAAACTATTTGATAATATTATAAAGACGTTTGCTATTAGAGGATCATCTACTGCTCAAGACAAGGTATTAGATTTGGGGACTGAAAATGGCTCGTGGGTCCTTAAGAGCAACTCAAAATTATTTAGCGTAAGAACACATTCTCGTACAAGCACAAAAAGTGATTGGTCTTCCACAGTACGAGTCATCACCAGTGCGATTCTTCCTCAATTAGTCTGAGGCCTCCCCAACACGATACCAACTCCAACATGTTCGTAAAAAGGCTCGAGATTTGCAAGGATCCTTCTCTGATTATCGATCACCTCCACATCGTCTAGAGGTCTTAATCCTAACAGTACTGGGAACTTGAAAGATCCATATATCCAAGGATCTTACACCACTACATTATCTTGCATTACCTCAAGCCCACAATACAGAAAGAGACGCGTGAATGAGAACATTAAAGAAGATAAACTATATATCCAATTTCACGGAGTACTATTAGACATCATGGAGAACGATATCACATAATATTATTCTACCAAGTGTTACCGCCGCCAAATTTACGGGATCTGATCCACAGTCCATACACCATGGTCGGTAACGATCCTTAGTCTTTCAATAATTGGGGACTTGGTTTAACTAGTAAGGTCAAGCCATGCACATCGAATCAACATAAAAGCCTTAGAGTACTCCAACAAGCAAACGTGGGCGATTCCACTTCGAAGCACAACATGTGCTACAATATACGGGTTCGTCAAGAAACACCCAATCTGGGAACTACAAGTATTGGTCATCTCTCAACTATGGCAGTAGTGTTAGCTTACACGTTTGTACTTAACAATCAAGAAGTTGCGTACTTGACAAGAAGACCAACGTCAGGGGACTGTCATGTACTGTAACATCAACCTTCATGCTATCATTATCAGTAGAGGGTTTCATGAGATCCACCTTAAGGTCAAAGGCCCGACTCCACCACACTCCCGTGCTTAAGGATTTGAAGTACAATGCCAATCTACATCAACGTATCTAGAGCAAGATGTAGCACCGGAGGATATTTTTCAAGAACCAAACGTGATAAAAGTGTAAATTTTGCTACTAGATGATTGGGTCATATAGAGAAGAATGAAGTTATGATTTAACACGTATGAAATAAGGTCAAAATCCTAGTTGCCTAATCCTTGGGTTTTACAAAAATCCCGTATAGTTTTACGAACTTGACTTTACAAAAAAAAAAAAAAAAACGAACACAAGTAATATAAGGGAGAAAGTCGTAATTCAGTTCTACTTCAATAGAACAATACAGAGCAAGCTACGTCAGGTGCAACCAAGCCAGGGATCCATATCAGCAATGCAGAACCGTCATGTGGTGCCCATCACTTGAATACATCAAAGAAATTGTGACTTACAACTTATAATCAAGTCAAGAAAGAGGTTTAACCTGATACGTATTGGCTACAGTCGAGTTAATAAGTACTGATGATGGGGACTTGCGCTCAGCAGAGACGAGTCTAGGTCCCCTAGCCCCACCAAGTTTCGTAAGAGTGAGCTAACACAAAAGTTGTTCGACTCTCTTCAACCGGTCTCTCCAGAATTCCTTTGTAGATGCGACACAAGGAATATCCTACTTGCACCTAGTAGAAAATATATTTCTCACCATATTAAGAATGCACAATCAAACAACTTTTTCTCACTTATGCGGCTTTATGGAGAACACTCCAAAAACTTTCTTCAAGCTTGTTTCCAGTCATGAGAAGCTATGATCATGATTACGTATATATAGTTGAGGTTCATCTCCTCCACCTCGATCAACATCAACGCCTAAGCCACATGAAAACGACTCAAGAATGACTCCTAACGCTTGAAGACTCACAGAAGAGTTTACCAACTCATTCTAAGGATTACGACATACACACTCGCGACCAAGATTTGATTTCTACACGTGTACATCAACGTGGGAATCTAAGGTTTCGAACCCACTCGAGGGAAATTCTGGCATACGTACGTTCATGAAACACGGGGCTTCAGAAAGTCAGGATAGATTGATGGACACTCTCTACTTCAGAAAGACTGGAGCTTGAGTAGAGCACATACAAGTTTTAGATTCCTCATATATTCATACGTACTATACATTCCAGTTAACTAACTCGAAAACTATAAGCAACAAATAAGTATTAGGTGATTCACTCTTCGCACGTCCGTCTATGTCCTTAATTCAACATACTAGATGGGCAAATACAAAGAAAGTGTCTCGCTCCAGCAAGGGAGTTGCCAACTCAATATCAGGATCAACACATATATTATATCCAGTTGATTCGCTCGACTTAGTTGATTCGTCTGCCCCTATCTCGGTGTTCATGTTCCATAAATTCGTGGTTGAGGCACGGAAGCACCAGGAACGTGAAGAACTTGAACGCGCACTGGAGAAGAAAAGCGTCGTGCAGTCACAAACGTGGGGTATTATATCAACAACAGTTGATTAAACACTTTGGAGGTCTTGTTTCCAGTATATATAAAACTCTGTCAACATGGTCTCGTGTCCTCATCGCGTTGGACTGTGACATTTCGATTGTTTAAGGAGAATTTTGTCTCAAAAAAAATCTTAATTGAGCTTTTTCATCTACACAGTCGATCAAGAATTGTGGAATTAATCTCGTCTCTCTCTCATCCACATTATGCCAGTGCCAAAATTGACATGGTGACACCTCTTCCAGAATCTTCATACATTTTTCAGTTCACCAACTACTAGAGCTCATCCTGCGCTACAGAAGCAAAGCCAAGGTCACCCATTTATCCTAGGTGTTACTTAGCAAAGGCCTCCTACTAGTCTCGGCATGACAAGGATGCTTCATAACCCGAGTTCGTGACGAGACCACCCAAGGATTCTAGTAAAACACGTGGTCCATCAAACAAATGCCCTCTGCTCGACATGGTGAGAAGACGATGATAATCAAATTATAGTATTAAGCTAGACAAAGACAACAACAATAACATAGTTACTGCATAGCATCAATGTGGCGAGGTTCAGTAAAGGCTCTCCAAGAGTCTTCATATCACAAGGAGAAATTATACTAAGGGAAAATTACCCAATTTTCTTTCAACAAATATAGTAAGGCAGACTCTACTTGGTAAATATTTTCTGCAAGATCAATGCTTGCATCTGAGGATAGAAGAACAAGGACGCGAAGTGTTCAAAACATATACTCAACGAGCAATAAGGTATTATTCCTCATTGAGTAGGGGACTTAATGTAGATGGTGGGTTTTGAACACATATAAGTATGAGTCCCATGTGCTACCTACACGAGTTATTTGGGGGAAGATATCAAGTTATAGGTCTCATTAAGGGGTTCAATCATAAATCAGGCTCTAGGGTCCCACCAAAGAAATGGCTACACCCTCAAGACTTGCAGATCCTTAAACATGGTCGTGCTCTAATGGTTCATACATTCCAAAGACGTGCTCGTCTCCCGTGACGTCTTCCTCTCCCAAGACGTGCTCGTCTCCCGTGACGTCTTCCTCTCACGTGACGTCTTCGTCTCCCAAGACGTGCTCGTCTCCTGTGAAGTCTTCGTCTCCCGTGACGTGATCGCCTCCTGTGACGTCTTCGTCTCCCAAGACATGCTCGCCTCCTGTGACGTCTTCATCTCCCAAGACGTTCTCGCCTCCTGTGACGTCTTCGTCTCCCAAGACGTGCTCGCCTCCTGTGACGTCTTCGCCTCGAGAGACGTGCTCACCTCCCGAGACTCCTTCGCTTCCTGAGACGTCTTCGCCTCCAGAGCCGTGCCCGCCTCCAGAAACGTGCTCGTCTCCTAAGACGTGTACACCCTGATTTAACCTCACTAATCTGTTACCATGACTAGCTGAGCTCTCCTCGAGCCCTAGTCGCAACCATGACTAGCTGAGCTCTCCTCGAGCCCTAGTCGCAACCATGACTAGTTGAGCTCTCCACGAGCCCTGTTCGCAAGCATGACTAGCTGAGCTCTCCTCGAGCCCTGGTCGCATAACTAGCTGTGCTCTTCTCGAGAGCCCTGGTCGCTTCTTGTGAGTCCTGACCGCTTGTTGGAAGACAACTCACTGACTAGCTGTTGCTTCCTTAGAGCTCTGACCACTTGTTGATTGGCTGCTGCTCTGCTATAAGCCCTAGTCATCAGTGGCACTGATCCCCCACTATAGTCCTGACCGCTTATTGGTAGACTATATTCACTTGTTGGCCACACGTGAATAACATACTGGATAGATGAGCTTATCTTCATCAACAAGTCCGCACACGTGACATACTTCAAGGGTTTACGAGAACTAACATTAATATCCCTACATACGCGTATTCACAAGATTTACAGCTGGAGAAGACTAATCCTTCAACTAATCTAGCTAAAGTATTCCTCGATAACCGCTCTACATGGTTTATCCCAAATACATATCAACAAAGAATATCTTATCAAGACTGGTTTCAACTTATCTCTTCCGTGAGAATAGCTAGTGAAGGGTACGACTCCTCAAGTCACAGTCAACTACTAAGGCTTGGTTGTCTCTTCTTCTCCTCAAGTCTCATCCAGATGAGCACCATTCTAGCATCTTAGTCAACTTGAAAACTACACGAAAGACAATTAAGTCGCATGGGGGGATACAAATTAGGGTTTTGGTTTGGCGGTCTACGGCAAAGGAGAGAAGAATTAGTATTAGGAAACATGGCTATTATCAAGGAAAGTTGGTGGAATTCCTGGTCTTTCTCAGCTCAACAAAATGACCATATCCCCGCATACTCCAGATAGCCTAATCCTTTACGCTAATTGCAGATCAAGTGTAACTTCACCTCTATAAATAGCTACCTCTATTCTCACTTTCAACACAACAATTTCTCTCGATAACTCTCTCAGAGAAATAGCTTTCTTCCTAAAAGTGAATAGCAAAAACTATACAGAGTTCAATCAAACACCACAAATCTGTAATTCAACTCCATTTAATTACTCTTGATCATCTTCTTCTCCTTCGTTTCCCTCCCTTAAACCAACCCTAATCCTTCTCCTTCGACCGAAGTACTGCTAGAACGGTCAGTGTGCCTGATTTAGGCTAGCAGTGTTCGAACTTGACCTTTCGTACTCACATCAAACATCTCACTCACACACCATTACTCTATTTTTTTACCGTTTTAACCCTTTATTGTTTTTAAGTTAAAACACCGGCGAACCCAGAAGTTTTTGAAGTAGAGGTTAAAAGAGATCTTCGTGAACTAAATTGTTTTGTATCGTGCATTCTACGATTAGAAGAGATGAATTTCACAATATCGTCATGTCAAGGGTGCATAAGCGGGACAGAGATGGCAAAGAGATCTTTAGTGTCACCGTCAAGAAGAGACCATTGTTGGAATGGATGGAGTAGCCAGTTAGTTTTTCAGCGGTAGAAGTGTCAGCTGAAGGAAGAGATCATTTGGACCCGCTGGTGTTAACCATTCAAATGGCAGAATTTAAGGTTCCAAGGGTGCTCATCGACCCAGGAAGTTCCGTTGATATTCTTTTTATCTCGGTGTATCAAGCTATGGACTCCAAAGAAAAACCAGTGGTGCCGCTCATTCCCTCAACATACAGTATATATGGATTTAATGGGATCGCATTTAAACCCAAAGGGAAGTTACTTTGAAGGTTGTCACATGCGAAACTTTGATCATGGACACTACCATCTGTGTCGTTCATGTTGACTCGCTGTATGCAGCAATTCTTGGAAGGCCATGGTTACACAGCATTAAAGGAGTACCTTCGACCTACCATCAGCAGCTAAGATTTCCAACCCCTCAAGGTGTCGCCGAATATATTGGTGATCCAAGTACAGCGAAAGCCTGCAATGAAGTGGACGTCAAGATGCGCGAAACTAGAAAAGCAAGAACCAATGAGAAAAAGAAGAAGGCTAAGGAGGTGGTCAAGGAGAAAGAAATAAAAGTATTGGACAAAGACCCATCTAAGTATGTTCACTCTGTGAAGGACGGCGAATCCTCAGCGAAATCGGCAACGACACCTTTATAGCAATTAAAGGAACCTTCGCTGATGGGATAACCTGAATTTCATTTCACAGCGATAGAGCCAACAAAATATATTAATATCAGCGAATGAGATGTTCCTAGGATTGTAAAAATCGGTACCTTGTTGAATGAAGAAGAATCAGCTCAGTTAGAGGCTCTGTTGAGAGAGTATGTAAATGTCTTTGCTTGGGGTATGAACGAAATGCCAGGTATTGATCCAGAAATTGCATGTCATAAGTTCGACATTGATCCAAAAATAAGACCATTCAAGCATCGTATAAGGAAGTTGGCACCAGCATATACGGAGGCAGTTGAAACTGAAATAGATAAGATGAGAGCTTTTGGTATCATTATAACAGTTCAATATCCTGAGTGGATAGCAAACATGGTGGTGGTGCCAAAGAAGAATAAGGGATTAAGAATTTGCATTGACTTTAGCGATTTGAATAGGGCTTGCCCAAAGAACAGCTTTCCATTGCCCCAATAGGTCAGACCGTTGACGCTACTTCAGTACATGAACTTTTATCCTTTATGGACGGTTATTCTGGATACAACCAGATACCGCTAGCAGAGGAGGATCAACGACATACGACGATCTTTTCTACTAAAGGCTTATTCTGCTATACAAGGATGACCTTTGGGCTTAACAATGCTAGAGCCACTTATCAAAAGACGGTCCAAGACATGTTTGAAAAATGGATAGTAAAAACTATGGAGGTGTATGTTGATGATATACTAGTCAAGAGCAAAGTAAAGAAAAATCATGTTCAAGACTTAAAAGAAATATTTGATCATATGCGTATAACCAAGTTGAAGATCAATCCGGCAAAATGTGTGTTCGGCGTCACTTCAGGAAATTTTTTGGGGTATGTTGTTACAAAAAATGGTGTAGAGGCAGATCAAGCAAAAATCCAAGCCATTAGAGATATGCCTTCGCCGGTAACCTTGAAAGATGTTCAGCGACTCAATGGGATATTGGCGTCCCTTAATAGATCTATCTTGCGGTTCTCTGACAAGTGAAAGTTATTCTTCCAAGTTAAAGAAATGAGAAAATTTCAATTTGACAGATGATCTTGAAGCCCCCTTTCAAGGAGTCAAAAGATACTTAGCTACTCTTCCAACCATTAAGCCGCCGGAGCATGGAGAAGAATTGAGAGTTTACCTTGCAGCCACTTCTTCCGCGGTAAGTGCAGTACTTGTGCGAACTAAGAAAGGAGACGCCAATCTACTACATCAGTCGAACTTTACGACCTTCTGAGAAAAATATTACCTAAATAGAACAACTGATTTTGGCTTTGGTTTTTGCTGCTAATCGACTTCGTCCTTACTTTCATGCTCACCCTATCACTGTGTTAACAAAAAAACCATTGAGTCTATTTAACATAGTTCACAGCGAGCAGGACGAATTTCCAAATGGAATGCCCAGATAAAACAGTTTGGCGTCAGATATGAAATCAGAACAGCTCAGAGATCTCAAGTTATCGTCGTTTTCCTCACTGATTTCCCAATTGAAGAAGAAGAAGAAAGTGAAGATATTCCGTTCATGGAGGATGACTCAGAGAACGAAGTGTCAGAGCTTCTGAAAAGAGACCCAAATCAGTGGGAATTGTATTTGGACGGATCAGCTAACAGAGAAGGAAAAGGTATTTGCATAGTGTTTACATCACCAAAAGGAGCGAGGATATTTCATTCGCTCAGGTTAGAGTTTCCGGCGACAAATAATGAAGCAGAATACGAAGCTGTAATTCATGCCATGTGACTCATCATTAAAATGGACATCAACTACGTTCACTTAACTAGTGACTCTCATCTGGTCATTCGCCAAATCTCAGGGGCATATGAAGCACAAGACATAATTCTTTGCAGAAATATCTCAAATTGGCTAAGGAGTACGCCCAGAGGATCGTGGGTGTCCAGTTCAGACATATTTGTAGAAAGGATAACAGGCACGCCGATGCTCTTTCATTCATTTCATCTATGATAACAGACCCAGAGATTACATTTATAGAAATTGAGAGTGTAAGAATGTCGTCAGTTGAGGAAAGGGAGTTGAGATAAGTACTAGCAATGGACGTAGAAGAGTCAGCAGAGACAGAATGGAGAACCCCGATCAGATGCTACCTAATACACCTTACAACACCAGGAAAAAAGATCCTTGCACATCAAGTCATCAGTAGATCGGCGAACTATGAGTTAAGATATGGAATATTATACCGAAGATCACTTTCTGGGGCCCTATTAAGGTGTCAAGGGAAGAAGGAAATAAGTTGTTAAAGAAATCCATGAAGGAGATTGTACCAGCGAGCATTACTCTAAAAGTAAGAATGCAGGGATAGTACTGGCCCTGGATGAACGGCGACACTGCAGATTATGCTCGGCGATGTAAACAATGTCAACTCTTTGGGAGAAGAATTAAAGCACCGACGGTGTCACTATACTCAGTTCTCATCCCTTGGCCTTTCGCCAAGTGGGGGATTGATATCATTGGACCATTAACCCCCAGGATTAGGGCAGAGGAAATACTTTATAGTGGCTCCCGATTATTTTACCAAGTGGTGTGAAGCTAAGGCATTAAGACAAAGAACATGAAAAGAAGTATTCGTATTTATTTGGGAGAATATATTTTGTAGGTTCGGCGTACCAGCAGAAATCTGTACTGACAATGGAAAAGAGTTAGTCGGCGATAATATTGAGAATCTATTGGCTACATATAGTGTAAAGTTGGAAAAATCAACTCCTATATATCCTCAAAGTAACGGGCAGGTGGAAGTGACAAATAAGACCATTGGAATGGGGTTGAAGAAGCGAGTGGAAACACGCAAGAAAGCTTGGTGTGAACATTTACATAATGTTTTGTGGTCTTACAAGACAACTGTCAGAGAGGCAACAAGAGCATCTCCTTTTCTACTTACCTTTGGTGCAGAGGCAGTACTACCATCAGAAGTTGTGTTGCCAACTACAAAGCATGAGGCATGGGAAAAGAACTTGAACACCGATTTGATCTTGGCAAAGCTGGATGATTTGGATGAACATCAATTAATCGCTCTGTCTCATATGTAAAACTACCATCGGCGACTGGCCAGAGAATACAACAAGCGCGTACTTCGCATAGAATATCAACCAGGCGACCTTGTGTTGCGAGAAATCGCGGCGTACCAGAAAAAAAGGGTTTCAAGAAGTTAGAACCTACGTGGGAAGGTCCTTATATTATCAAGCGTGCAGCTGGAAGTGGAGCCTATGTGCTGATAGATAAACATGGCAAAGAATTAGAACATCCTTGGAATGCCAAGTTTATCAAAAGATATTATCCTTAAAACCATATGTAAAATCCGAAGTCTTGGGCGGGCATAATACCCAAAAAATCTTATTAGCTTTTGTAATCAGTGACAAATAAGATCTGGGGACGTAGGTTTGCTATTATGCGCCGAACCCCGTTAAAAAATCACTGTGTCCTTTGTTTTCGCTTAATTAGTACAGTATCACGCCAAGAACGCTAAGTAAACGAACCTAAAAGTTCGTCGAACAAAAGAATCATCAACTTGCACTAAAGGCTAAAATGCCATTCGCTGAGGCAAAAAATGCCAAATATCTCTAAGGCTAAAAAGCCGTTCGTTGAGGCAAAAAAATGCCAAAAATCTCTAAGGCTAAAAAGCCGTTCGCTGAGGCAAAAATTGCCAAATACCTCTAAGGCTAAAAAGCCATCTACAATAATTGCCAAAAATCTCTAAGGCTGCGTTTGGCACCGATGGAATTCCAACTACCACCAGTCAGTTTAAGGTGTTTGGCATGACAGTTAAAATAGATGGAAAACTAGAATGGAATTCCAATTCTAGGTGTTTGGCATGGGTTGGAAAATTTGGATGGAAATTTAATTAAGCCAGAATTTTAATCGCTACAAAACCATCTGTGGGAGTCGAACCCACAACTACATGGTTGAAAACCATGTGCTCTCCCATTTGAGCTAAGACAGCAAGAAAGTATCCATAATCTCAGAACATGTGCATTAAAGACTGCCTCATGCAGCATAAACTACTTACAGAGAATTCAACAACAGAGAGTTCAACAAGGCATAATCTCATGAGTCATGAGCATAAACTACTTACAGAGATTCTTAGCACACTGCAATCACATACACATAGTCCATGATGACTATCAGAAATTCTTAGCACACAACAACAACAACCTCACAGAAGAGAAGAAATGAGACAGAAATGCAACAAAGACAACAAATAAAGACGAAAAGATTAGTACCTTTGTAAAACATCCATTCGCTGAGGCAAAAATTGGTGGAAAATTTTAAGACTAGGTGCCATTTACTAAGGCAAAAATTGCAAAATACCCTATGATAGGAATCATTCGCTGAGGCAAAAATTGCTGTAAAATTTTAAGACTAGATGCCATTTACTAAGGCAAAAATTGCAAAATACCCTATGATAGGAATCATTCGCTGAGGCAAGCAAAAGTCGGCCATAACACGCTTAACCTGAATCCGATGATAAAATCTATGGGTAACAGTAATTCTGGCCATTGAAACTATACATCCCTTCGTGTTACTTGTTGGTCTGTAAGTGATGGCAGAAAAATATAAAACTCCAAGAGCACTCCCCAGGAGACGGCTCTCGGTAAACCAACCACTTATAATAGATTGCCGACGGGCAAAAGTAACAATGTTATAACGAGCGGTTGTGATGTGGACTAGTGGGATAACCATCAGCTGATCATTTGGGCCAGGTAAGCTCACTTATACAGAAGAGAGAGGCAAGATCGCCGAATTAAAAACAAAGCATTGACTACAAAGAAAATATATATTTCAAAGTAAAGTGATAAAGTAAAAAATGCACTCATAGACCTTGTGCAAGGAAAATTAAAACAAAGATTATGTTTGATCCACAAAAATTTTGAAAACAAAAGGAGCCTACAAGGTATCTTGGGAGAAATACATTCCCAATGGCTTAAACCTTGAGTTAGACTTGGTGCAAATCATGTTTCAGGTTGCTGACTGGACGAAGAACCGTCTCTGTATACTTGCATTTCTGGAGGCTTTAAAGAGTTGTTCATTGCTAGCTTCATATCAGCGTCAACGTTTTCATTAGTTGACTTCTCTTCTTCGACGACAACAGTCTCTTTTCTCTTGGGATTCTGAGGAGACAGATTGTTGATGTCTTCATCTCGATTCTCACCATCGATGTTCTCACTGCGCTCTTCTTCTACCTCTAAACCAGACTCTTTTTCTTATTCTTATTCATTTCAGCGCCTTCTTCATCATCAGCGGAAACATGAGTATCTACCTTCATAAAGTCAGGTAAAGCACTAGGAGCATACTCTTCAAGAATGGGAATATTATGTCGTGGACAGAAGTAGCCAGATAAAGTTGAATCCCAGCAAATGCAGTCATTCTCAGATCCTCAACATGCTATTCTTCTTGTGTCTGAACTTGCTTTCGGGTAAGATTCAGTTCAGATTGAAGACTGTCGCGCATATTCTGAAGCTTGGTAACCAAGGAGGCATGAGATTCTACCTTCTCTTTATAATCTTGGAGAACTTCAACTACCCTCTGTAAATTGGTGACTTGAACAGAAGACTGAAGATGTGCCTTTTTCAGTTCGCTCACCTTTTGATCACAAAGCTGATGTTCCTTAATCAGCTCTTCCATTTGGGAGATCTTGGAGACACATTTCTGATGTTGTTCAATAACAGACTTTTTCTCTTGGAGTTGAGCCTCGAGTGCTGCGTTTCGCTCTAAAAGGAAATTGGAATCAAACATAAGTGGAGGCAGAGGCAAGTAAAAGTATATGGGCGATAAAAACCCTAGAAATGTACCTTCTAATTCGTGTACATGCTTACGAATACCCTCTTGGGCGATGCTAATTTGATCCATTTTAAACAAAACTTCTTGATCGGTACAAGGACCCAAAATTTGTTTGATTTTGAGTTTAGGTGTAGATGGTGAAAAATGAGAGAGGGACAAGATTGTAAAACCACTCTCTAACCACGCCTTACCTAAAGGCAATTGCCTATTCAGGCACATCTCTATAGCTCAGAATGCAACCCGTTCTACGAGCTGAATAAACTCTCTATGAGTTCTCTCTTATAACTCCCGGTGGAGAGGATGATATCATAGTGCAGTACTGATAATCTCACCAGCACATTAAACCCATTAATCTTCTTCTTGTCGACATCGCCTCCAATTCCTCGACATTAGAACTAGATCTCTCAATGGTACATGGTGAAGAGTTAACAGAGACGCATCCTCATGGATTTCCTCTTAAAAATACGACTCGACATCCGAGCCTTAATGAAAATCTCAGGTATCGAAGCTTTAGGCCTGTCCAGAGCTCTCTGAGAAGCATACAACAACCTAAATAGGCATAAACAGACCACACCCTAAGCTCAGGATGGTCTAATATACCATGGACAAGCGCGCCATGACTTCAAGCACACTGTAGCCCAAACGCATGCATAAGCCATAGCGCCAGTGCATGCATAGGCACGCATGCACCATAACACAAGTGCGCAAGTACGCCGCAATCAAGTTGGTCGTGGCTCCCAAGCCCATGCCGCCGTGAAAACCATGCCGCCACAAATTGGTCGTGGCTCCTTAGCCCATGGCGCCATGAAAACATGGCGCCACAACTTGGCCTTGGCCAAAGGCCAAGGCCGTGGCTCCTTAGCCCATGGCGCCATGAAAACCATGGCGCCACAACTTGGCCTTGCCCAAAGGCCAAGGCCATGGCTCCTTAGCCCATGGCGCCATGAAAACCATGAGAAGGACGCAGATGGACCACAGTACGACTGGTCATCTCTCTCATAC
>JAJJMA010118685.1:0-17581 GCA_023529015.1 Papaver nudicaule
CTAACCTTTTGTCGATGAAGAATAATTGATGTCTTCTTTGTCTTCACAGTCTTCGTCTTCAAGGTCTCTACTACTCTGTCTATATCCCATTTCCGAAATCTAAACTCTAGTAGGCTAAATCAAGAATTGAATTTTGACACCTAAAACTGACAGCTAGCTTGACATACCAACGCTAGTGGGTTTGACCGGACAATGCCCTAACAGGTAACTCTTTCAGGAAAATGAGGAAAACCCGTGCATGTACATAAAAAGATTCAGGAAGATCGCCATTAAGCACGAGCAACTATCGATTACAGAATCGCAGCTTGTAGAAGCATGCATCAGCGGTTTAAGAATTGTCTATCGCCTAATGGTGGAGAGCTGGGGCTTTGGAATTTTCGCAGAACTCATTTCATACTTTCGGATACAACAAGAAGAGATACTGAAAAAAGGCACGCTGAAAAAAAATACCTGATGGAGCTAACCGAATTGAACACGCCGGTCCAAGTGTACCCCCTGCACCAGCTCGAGTTACAAAACGAAAGTTTAATCCTTCAGGAGGATCGACCTTACTGCTGCCTCTCAGCAAAGTCACCAAGTTGATAGAGGAATGGAAACGAGAAGGCACTCATCAATCCTCTATATACCTAGGGGCATGAAGTACTGTGCCTACCACGACATCATCGGTCATGCAACGGAGAACTGCATTGCTCTGAGACACCTCCTTAATCAAAAAATCAAAAGAGGATAACTCCTTATAGAAGGAGTGGAGATATCAAAAGTCCCCACGGACATCAGGAGTTTCACAATCCACGAAAGACCGGTGAACGAAAAGGTGGGGTTGTTAGTGAAGAATGTGTGCAAGATCCTCAACCTATCCAGAGACCAACAAGGAGATATGTTCGCCGCCCTTAATCATGTCATATCAGGAAAGAACCTCTTTTCATTCAAGACAGAAGATGCACCCTGGACGGGACATGAGAATACGAGGAATGTGAACCGCGAGAGACAACACCAAGAGATGTTGACTAACGTATGCTTCCCCAACAAAGGAAAAACACTAGGAAATCCAATTGATATTGACGACACTATCAACATTTTCATCAAGGCTCTCGACGCCGCTGGGATTCCTCATAAACTAGGGGTGAAATTTACGAATTTAACAAGCAATAACTCGGTTCGCTGGAAAAGTACCACTGATACAGTTCAGGGGCTTTGTTCGACGATGGATTCGATTTTCTTGAGGGAGACGGCGACGATGCCCACCATGCGCGAAAATATTACAAGGAGGTGGACAATCAAGAATATGCAAAGTAAGTCATACATGGAGATTTCGTAGAAACAAAGCTATCCCTTTTATCCTTTTGTACTTTCAATCCCTCCAAAGCAGTGCAATCTCATTGCATGCGATAGTTATGATTTCAATTCATCAAGTTAAATCTAAAGAAAAGAGTTTCGTTCAAAAATTCTACTGTGAATGACAATCAATCCCGAGCAAGAAACAAAGCTCTCAATTCATAGAAAACCTATATAAAGCAAATATAAAACAACTAAGGAAAAACACAGAAGATTTGTCAAGACCATACAAAAAACCATCCAAGACTGACAAGGTCGCCACATAGCTTGGCCCCTCCTTCATCTTCATCAGAGATTCCTCTTTCGACCTAAGATATGCAGCCAGCTTACAAACTTCCTCCTTCCTCAACTCCAACCTCTGTGATAGCAATTGAACCTCCTCATCTTCTTTAGCAATGATCGCCTGAAGTTTCGATTCAGTAGAAGTATCAATGAAGAGATGCATGGCGTCCATGTAATGGTACAACCAAGATAGGTCAAGACCAGCGTCCGCGACGACAGCGTCGACATATTCCTTGCAACTACTAATTGTATCTTTGGTAATGTCCCACAACGCCAAAAACCTCATGGTCTCAATAGTGTCCAGCACATCAGCTACAGAGTTTTCCCGCGTACGCAGACGGATTTTACTCCCTCTAAGAGAAAAACGACCATATTTGTTCCACCGATCGAAATACAAGTTCTTGTGACGAAAAGGGCCGTTGAAGCCACCGACCATCGTGAAGTTCTGACGAAAGGCAACATGACAAGGGAACTCCAAACCCGTAATTGGATAACTTTGTATGACACAAATATCGCTCGAAGGGAGAACATCATTGACAGCATCATCAGAAAGTTTATCCGTCCCAACATCTTCAGCATCTATCGGCATCTCACATGAAGGAATGCTAGCGGGAGCCGTACCAACCTGCATTTGCGAATATCAATCGGGAATGATGAGTGTTCTACAACGTACCATCATAAAATGTATAAGTCTTGGATCTTACCACCGGGGACTTGTTCACATCCATGGCCTGTGGAAGAAAAAACCCTACGTTCTTCTCAACCTCCATGATAGTACCAGCCTTGGAGAGAACGACGAGATCACATGACGGAAGGATTGTAAGAGACGAGGCAAGTGACAGAGGATGATGGTCGTCTTTATGAGAATAATCATGTCCCTGGACAGAATCAACTTCGGGAATCAACACACAAGGCTTGACCCGATACATATATCCCGAACCCTGAAGAAAATGGAGCATGATATTGTCATACCTACCAAAAGTAATAAACGGGAAGAGTCACCACGAAGCATGATCATGATGTTTTACCTCTTCGACAAAATCTAGCGGCACATAAGTGGTACTGCGTGATTGGGAACTGTAACTCTGGAGAAACACCTTGCACAAACTCTTTGATGAGGTTAAGTTGTCGATCCCAGAAGTGCACATAAGAGGAAGAATCCAACGTAGTCTTCAGAAGATCGACAGACGGTGGCACCTCCACACGATGATAAAGAATATGTTGGTCGAATCCCATTTGACGAGCGTCTCTGTCGATATTATATTTCTGCAACTGATAATCTCTGGGACAAAGAGAAAGGATGTAACCAGGAGTAGAACTTATCATGAAGAAAGCATCTCCAAAAACGTCGTCGCTGCAACCATCTTTCTCACCTGAATCAAGTACACCATCAGGATCGTTTGAAAAAGTGTCAATTTGGGTAACATAATCGGGAACCCCAAAGACGAAAGACTACATGCTCTTCATTATCCAGCAAATCTGTAAGTACCACATCCACAGGCTTCTTCTCATTCGTCCACCTACACACCCTGGCATATGAGCTTCTACGGCGAAGGGGTTGGAATTCATCATTTGGAGAATACTTTGGGAAATGCTCCCATAACCAAGCTTGCATAAACGGAACGTGGATATGAGATACGACCTCCTTACCTTTAGAACATTCCATGTCATAGGTAAGAGCGTCCAACTAAGAATACAGGAAACCAAGGAAAAAACTACCGATAGGAAAACTTCTACCTTCAGCAAAGGCTACTGCCAGGGGAACTACATCAGGCTTTGGCATGACTTTCGGGATCACCTTCGAAAATTTCTTGCGACAGCCAGAGGACGAGGAATGCAGCGATGCACAAGGTACTATCAAGAGCCAAACCTTCTACACTAGTCTCACCCTTAAACCACTATGAAACCCAGCTTTTATAACTACTACTCCCCGTGTCACGACAACTTTTGTTAAGGTCTTTCACCATTTTCAACAAACCCGAACTTAACTTATCCTGCGAATCACTCCACTTCTGAGGGATATTACCATGAAGAAGATGCATCAGGACAGCCACATCCTCCAGAGATATATTGAGTTCTCCCCAATTTAAGATGAAAGTGTGAGTAGGCTCTCACCAACGAGAGACAAAATCCACTAAACCTCTCATATCCTCATTAATTGACAATATCTCAGAGGCCTTAACGACATGGAAAATCCTAGCCCTCTTTAATACTGTCACAACCCTAGGCTTATCTAGCATATGTATCAACAACACAACAAACTTTCTCAGGGAAGGCCTAACTCTTGAAAAGCGAATCGGAGCACCATTGCAAGTACCTCTCTGCAAGCAAAACGAATGACCGCTTGAGGAACGATCTCAGAAACAACGTTAGAATTCTCGAAATTGGGCATGGGCCAGCATTCTGAATTTGCCAACCTCTCATCAGGCTTAACAACAAAGAACTTGTCATTGGTATGAGGAACATCATAAGGAATTTGGCGGTGCGAAGCCTTGGCAGAAGACGATTCTGCCTGATTAGACAGCTGCAAAGAAAGCGCACAAGATTTCGATTACCACAAGTAACATTAAGAGATGAATATAACAGCAAACGTGTGCACGAGATTCAAAAATCACTAGAGAATGCTCCTGCTTTTGCTACTCGCAACGACGGAAAGGTTGTCACAAGGGATGCTTCCAAAAACCTGAGTAAGAACTAACTCTGTTAGTATTTTCACTATCGTCATAATCGAATTTGCATATACAAGATCACTCTTGGCTAGCATTTTCTTTTCAAAACACATAGCGATCATATCGCGTTGTCGACCCTACGACTAGGTTTCTACTACTTCGTTTGCTTTCGACCCAATGACTTATGCACATGCATATTCACAAATAAAACATGATCCTAATCTAGTTATGGTCCACCTAATGGCCCTGCTGCCAAGACCGTCACTGATCTCGCGTGGACGAATATATACATATATTTATATGCTATACACAAAAAAAAAAATCTGGCGTCGGCGCCGGCCATCTGCCTGGCAGCGCTGCAAGGGCAACCAAAAAAAAATTTAATTAATTTTCGGCGCCGGCGGTCCAACTAGTCCATCCCCGGCAGGTTTTTTTTAGGGTTTCCAAAGCCCGAAACTCCAAAAAAAAAAGGGTTTTATCCTCACCTGGATCTTGCTCTGGAAGGCTAACGGAAAAGAAGAGTTTATGATAATAACCCAACCTAGACTTCTTTATATATATATATATATATATATATATATACCTACAAATATGAAGTTCTAGCTCTGATAGGAAACTGTTTCCTTTTTAAACTCTAAAAAGGCTTGCTAGTAAAGACAAGGTCTTTAAAAGACAATTTCTTTATTTCATACTGTCTATAATACATTATCTATTCTAATCAATCACCACCTTGTGCTTACTCTGGAATAAATATCATTCCACACTAAGCAGGGGACTTAATGTAGATGGTGGATTTTAGAGTATGGGCAAAAGTGTAAAATACCATAATTGACTTAGAACAAGCCCATAATGAGTAGTAAAATTTTGCACCATCCAACAAAACATGATAACGCATAATACAACCAGGAGAGCAGGACTGCTGCAGCGACCCTGGTTGGACGTTGGATGCTCTGGCCAGCACCATCTTATGGTCATACGCCACCCTTGTTATCTTGGTCGTCACACGACCAAGCCCTCTCTGGCCACTACGCCAAATCACTTAGGAAATGGTGCTTACCACCCTAGGCCACTTGGCCAAAATGTAATACGGGATGACGCTGGCTATCCCTAGACCACTAGGCCAAGAGCAGTATGGGATGGTGCTGGCCATTCCTAGGCCACTAGGCCAATGCACGAATGGGATGGCGCTGACCATCTCTAGGCCACTAGGCCAGAATACGCTGGGATGGCGCTGGCCATCCTTAGGCCACTAGGCCAATGCACGAATGGGATGGCGCTGGCCATCCTAGACCACTAGGCCAGAATATGATGGGATGACACTGTCCATCCCTAGGCCACTAGGCCAATGCACGTATGGGATGACGCTGGCCATCCCTAGGCCACTAGGCCAATACACATATGGGATGACGCTGGCCATCCCTAGGCCACTAGGCCAGAGTATGATGGGATGACGCTAGCCATCGCTAGGCCACTAGGCCAATGCATGTATAGGATGGCGCTGGCCATCCCTAGGCCACTAGGCCAAAATATGCATATGGAATGGCGCTGGCCATCCCTAAGCCACTTGGCCAGAACGCATATGGGATGGTGCTGGCCATCCCTTGGCCACTAGTCCAAAGCAGTATGGATGGCGCTGGCCATCCCTAGGCCACTAGGCCAAAGCACGTACGGGATGGCACTGGCCATCCCTAGGCCACTAGGCCAAAGCACGTATCGGATGGCGTTGGCCATCCCTATGCCACTAGGCCCAAGCAGGATGGGATGGCGTCGGCCATCCCTAGGCGACTAGGCCAAAGTACGCTGGGATGGCGCTGGTCATCCCCTTAGGCCACTTGGCCAAACCTAAGTCATAATGAAAGTCTGTGACATCCCTGACCACTTGGTCAAAACCTTATTTTGGACTATGTCATGACCTGACCGGTTGGTCAGATTAAACTTACAGGTAGCTTCAGCCTATGACATGCTTTGGCCATCTATGGTCAAACCTAATTTCATGATCTATTCTACTTACCTTCCATGGTAACACAACATAAGTAATATCATGACAATACTACTTTAGCCAAACATATGTTTGAGGTACTTTCCTAAGTATCCATATTCTCCAACAAGAAAGTCATCTCACACTCTTATTGCTAAAGACCTAACATCCAGTGATGGCAAGGTCAACGAAGTCAATACGAACTTACTCGAACGACGAGTTATACATATCATGCAACAGAGATTTCAAAACGTGTCACAAATTGGGGGAGTTACATTAAGGTTTCGGTTTAGCGGTCTACGGCAGTTGTGGCGTGACACCCACTTAGAAAGAGGTTATACTCGCGGGAACTACTGAGGTAATGGGAAGTGCGCATGACTGGCGGTTAAGCTATCTCTACGGGAGTAACTCCATTATTCCACTATCTGCATTTTACCATTTTACCCCATGATTAACAAGAGATTAGTGTATTTCTGAACATACTATCAATAGATGACTTCATCTGTTTCAAACGGAGAACTCATCATAACCTATCTCATTTCAGTTCGTCTCGATTCATCTTTCATTTTCGAGCAAAACCTGAGATTCATATTCAATTGAGAAATCCTTGCGAAACCAGAAGGAAAACCAAGTTGTCCTCGACAACCATCATCTTTCTAAGTTATTCAGAAACCATACACATTACCATTTTTCAACCAGAAATACCTGATCTTACTCTTCTCTGCTTCCCTCCCTAAGACCAACCCTATCTCCTCATCTGTGACCGAAGCAAGTCTGGAACGACCATTGTCTTGGTTTAAGCTAGATATGTTCGACTTTGATCTCTCGAACTTAAAAGTACTCTTTTGCAGTACATTTTTTTCCTGGGTAAAACAAGTACAATCTAGAAATTTACTCAATATGCTTCAAATTTTCAGTGTATCTTCTGTGTTTCCTGATGACACTGGCAAGGTAGCAATCTATTTATGTATTTTACTATTTTCATTTCTTGATATATACTTTTTCTCGATCCTTAATTGACTGTGTTTCCATGATAGGTTTCGAAGAAGTCGAAGATTATTCCTCGTAACTCTTCAAGTGCGGTGTTTGAAGAGGATGGTTCTCTCGATGTAACTAGCGCTGCTTATGAGGATGACGATGAGGATGTTGAAGATAACGATGTTGATGTCACTGATTAAGAATGAGAGGATGACATAAGTAAAGAAGGCACTGGTTCGGACGGTGTTCTTGAAGAAACTGAGGACGACCCGTCATGGTCTCCCAAACATATTTCTCGATCTAGCACGCAAGGTAGTGATCAGGCTATCCTGAAGCTCTCTTTACTTCAGTCTTCGATGTCATCTACATAAATTTAACGTTTTGTATCTCCTGCCACAGAGTATGAGAAAAAATTGGAAACGAAATCCTCATCTCTCTGACTCCAAGTTGGACATACTGGTAAGATTTTATTTGGTAAGGGTTTTTCCAAAGGCGTTGGGTCTGGAGCGCAATCCATTGGCCATAGTGTGGTTTAGGATATTCGACATTCACCAAAATGAAGAACTCGAAGAAAATGAGGACATTGATCTTAAAACTGGTGTACAAGAGTTTGTTGTGAACGTAGGTTCTCAATCTACGAAAAGAAAAGAGATTCTGGTTGACCTCTCTGGTTTCAATCATGACCAGGAGGAGGAAGTCTTTCAATGGACTAAGGAAAAAAGATTTGGTCCAGTAATATTTCTGTTTTAAAGAGAAGACTGACTCTCCTAACCAGCTAGAAGTACGCATGCGTATACGGGTTACTCCCTATGAGACTGTCCCACAAGCTTGGCTTGGAGATGCTTTTATTGAAAGACGTTCGGATTTTGGTATCGCTCCTCCTGATATACAACCTTGAAGCTTTAATTGGGGAAGCCTATGGGTAGGGCTGTCAATCCTAGTCCGAAATCCGACATCCGATTCCGAATATTAGACATCCGATTGGTTAATATCCGCTATATCGGATATCGGAATCCGATATGTCTAAGTTAACGGATTTTTGCCTCTTAACCTTTCGGAACCGGATTAGGCCAAATCCGTTAGGTTAACATCCGATAGGGCTAACTATTAACCTTACTAGAAAGTTCTATAGTTTTATGCCGTAGGATCTAAACGCTTTTCAATCTTGACCTTTGATTTTCCTATCAAAATAATAAAAAAAAAATCTCGACCTTATCATCTATGCCCCTTTCTTCTCTTCTCAGAATTCTCCGCCCCTTTCTTCTCTGAGTTCTCAGAACTCATTTTTTTCCTTCCATTTTTCTTTCTTAGAATTCATTCGTCTTTTCTTGATTTGGTTATTGGAAAAATGAAATAAGGATTTGATTCGATCCAAAATTAGGTTCTTTGATTTTGTTCTTTGATTCGATACAAAATCTGGGTTCTTAATTTTGTTTTTTGATTCAATACAAAATCTGGTTCCACCCCCAATCTCTTCTTTTCCCTTTCTTTCTTCTCTTCCTCTCGTCTGCGACTTCTTCCATCACCCCCAATCTCTGATTCTTCTCTTCAAATCAATCGTCTGTGATTTGTCTTATGACGGTGTGGGTGGGAAGTCTGATTTAGGGTTCATTGGTTAGATTTATTTGATATTCAAATCTGGATGGATTCATGATGTTCATGATAAAGATTTGATTTTTTTGTAAATCAGAAACATGTAAATGTATTGTTTTTGTTGGGTTTGGTCTATTCTGTTTTAGGGGTTTTTACTTTTTAGAATGAAGGATATGTATGAAAATTTCTTTACAGGGAAATTGTCATTTTTGATAAATGGTGTTGATAGATTAATGGAAAGAGGGGATAGTGTTATTGTTGTTGATAATTTCTTTACAGGGAGGAAAGAAAATGTCATGCATCATTTTGGTAATCCTAGATTTGAGATGATTAGACATGATGTTGTTGAACCTTTGTTGTTGGAAGTTGATCAGATCTATCATTTAGCTTGTCCTGCTTCTCATGTTCATTACAAATTCAATCCTGTCAAGGCTTTTTTTTTTTTTTGAAATTCTGTTAACGGAAGTTATCGGAAAATTCCGATATCCGATAAGCTTAACATATCGGAATCGGATTTCATTTTAGGGAATCCTATAGGATTTTAAGCCTATCGGAATTCCGATATTTCTAAGCCCATCGGAACCGGATTTCCCAAAATCCGTCGGAATTCCATCCGTTGACAGGCCTACCTATGGGTTTCCTGCTAATGTCTAGTTGTTATAAGTTATTTCTTAGATCATGTATGTTTTTATTTGTATCTTCGGTGCATGCCGGCCCCTGACTAAATTTATTTTGTGTTCGTCTTTAGTTGGGCGACAATCAACATGCACAAGGTTCATATAGGGTACATGCACGAACTGAAAGACTAAAAGTTGTGCATGAGTTTCGATACATGGTATGGTTCTTGTATGGTATGCGAACCTTATAAAAACATTGAAGTTATGTTTCGGTTTCGACAACAAGGTTCATGTAGGGTATACGAACCTTTATGACAAATTTGAGTTCATGAAATCCAGAATTGAAAAGGTTCGTATAGGGTATGCGAGCCATATGCCAGCTGAGTTCAGTAACCTTTCCACACATAAAGGTTTGTATAGGGTAACCTGTTGGGTACTTAGTTTGTGAACTAATCCGTTTTCACTCTTAGGTTCGAAATCTTCAAATCACTATAGAATAAATGCATTGTGTTAAGACTCAAAGAACTATCTTTCATTCCTTCTTATGGGAATCAATATATACAACATCATCAACTATTAAATTATATAATGGTAGATACAAAATCAAGGAATATCCTTCTAACCTTTTTACAAAAGGACGATAAATATCAAGTGTATAAGCTCCGGTCTTCACTCTTTGAATGGTATTCGTCTCAATATTTAGCCTATCCGAGTCCAAGAATGATATTGTAGACTAAATTAATGATTGTCTTTTGTCGACTAAACTTGACAACTGACTTGATATACCAACACCAGTGGGTTCACCCGAGTTATGCTCTAACAGGAGGGCCACGATAGCGTATACCTGTTGATATCAGTGCATCTCTTATAGTTATTCTTCCAATTGCGATGTATGGTTCCTAGCATTTTGTGGTGTATCGTCTCCCACTTGCTCTGATTATGTTACATCTATCGTTTGTATGTTTAATGGTGGAAGTTACATGTTAACGGGTTGGTTAGGAGAAATCTCATGCACTGCTTCAGTCTGCTGAAGGAATCAGATTGCCTCTCATGATACCAAAGGCAATGCTTGTGTTTCGGCGAGAACATCTCATATTGGCATGCCAAACACTGGTTGTATGGCATTTATGGTTGGTTCTCCCACTTTCTCTTGTCTGGAGGCGACTACTAAGGTTGCGACTTGATTTGCGGCTTCAGCTGCTGCTGTCTTGGTTGTTGCTGCCATCTTTATTGTTTCTGTCAGTTACGATGCAGTTGTCAGGATTGGCGCCCTACCGTGTTCTCCTAGTTCTAGTTGTTTTGTCCCAAAGTGTGCCTTGTTTGCTGTGTGTCTCCACATTTGAGGTCGTTTGTACCTCATTTGGCTGAACATTTGGATTTTTCTAGTTTTCTATCTCTTACTCATTAAAAAAAAATACAATGCGCAAGGAAATGAATAATTTGGATAATTTTTTATTTGTATTGAGTTCGAGTTCAATGGAACCGTATACTTTCAGATCTGACTCTTAAATGTTTTTAAGTTCTGAAAACTCAATGATCTGACGAAGAAGAATATCACATGAAAGATAAATCCTTTACCGAGACAAGAAGTCCATCTTTATAGCGCTAAACTGTGAGCACTAAAGATCTATGTATAGATGTAATGGTCACAATCCATGCTCACAAAACAGAATGTTACAAACTACAAGTGTTTAATATAGTAAAAGTAATGCGCAGTTAGTAGTAAAATTTTGATGCAAGTACGAGAACGTAAATAACGCAAGAGGGTATTAGTGGTTCAGCATTTAAGTGATTTACATCCACGGGGTGTTGAGTTGTTAGTTTTCACTATGATGAATATCACAATTGAATATAAGTCTATCCGACTCTGAGTGGAGGAAATAAAAGAAAGGTATACAAAGGTTTGCTTCTTTCTTTTCTCTCCAATCTCACTAGAAATTATTCGACCCCTCGTTCAGAATTAGAGCTGAGTATTTATAGAACTGGAAATGGGCACGTATTTTCTGATCTCTGCTCACATATGTCTGTTGCATTTAATATTGGTAGATTATCTTAACGCCAGACAACTGTTTCTCTGTCATGTCCCATCAGTGTCAACCTTGACTTCAAGTTGTTTGTCCATTCAAATATGTCTCGTGATGAGATAAAATAACTTTGAAATTATTCAGTATGTGACTCATATACAACATCATGTAGTCCCTGATTAGATGTTGCCACGTGTACAATGGTTATTTGGTAATCACACGGCCGTACGGAGATTATTCAATCTCAATATAGAAACAACCGACTATAAACCGGTGTATATACTTTCGTGTTGTGGATTGACATGTTAAACCCTTAGATAAAATTTAAAATAATGTGTTTAAAGGCTCTTGGTAGGTTTATATGTTAAAATGCGAAAATAAAATTTAATACTAGTAATTTTGTGGATCTGAATTAGAAAATAATAATTCCCAAGTACAACCGGAATATATAATAATGTCTTTTTGTGGCCAAAAGAATAAAACATTTGCGTATGGTCCAACAAAATTATGTAGTAATATGAGATAGTAAATATATCAATGGAGACGCATACACATTGTGAGCCCATCGCCAACTGGGAGTTGTGAGATTTGAATGCGAGAGTCGGATGCTAATTTCTTGTTTAGATCAACAAAGATATTTCTAAGCCTCTGCATTTCCTCATCAAGTGAAGAATCATCTTCCCAGGCAACTGTACCTGACCAAAGTGTATTGTCGTAGAGAATTACACCTCCAACCTTGACCAATTTTACTAATCTCTCGTGATAATTTACATAGTTCGACTTGTCTGCGTCAACAAATGCATAATCAAACGATCCCTCGTTCTTTGGCTGAATAAAGAGAAAATCGCAACTGTAGACAACTGTAGCACGCAAATACAAATTCCTGTTTAACTGTTGCGAAAATATAACTCCATGTCTGTTCCGATTTGTTGGCCGATCTGGTTAGCGATTTTACTGTTACAACTCGAATTTAACCAGACCAACTAACCCTAGCTAACTCCTCTAGTTTACCCGTTATTTAGAAACCCGTAAACCCACCCAAATTACTAACTACTTCTCTTCTTTCTTCTTCTTCTCTTCTTCTTCTTCTTCTTCTTCTCTTCTTCTCCTACACATTCTGGTGGCCTCCATAGTTTACCGGTCATTTGAAAACCCGATTACAGAACCTACTTCCACATCTACTTCTTCTTATTCTTCTTAAATCCCTACAACTCTCATCGTTCTCTCTTTCAGCGGCGGAAAAAAAAAAACTTATCATCTGGTTTGGATCGATAAACTTCAACGTCCTCAGTGATTAAATCAAATCCTAATTGAAAAAGATGTTTTTAACAAGGTAAGAGAGACAGACCCCTTTTCTTTTTGAATCTATTATGGGTTTTTCTGAAATTTGAGATTTTGATAATTTTGGGGGGTTTGCAATTGTGTTTGCAGGACTGAGTATGATAGAGGTGTGAATACTTTCTCACCTGAAGGGAGATTGTTCCAGGTTGAATATGCCATTGAAGCTATTAAGGTAATTGAACTAAAAAGACCTAATTTTTAGTCTCTTAGTGAAATTAAAAAAAAAGGTCTGTTTTTTTTTTTTTGTTAGTTTGATTTTTGTTGTGTTGAATTTTGGGAAGATCATCAGTAGTAAAAAAATGGTAGTGAGAATGAGATGGCCATGGCCACCACAGTTATCAGACATTAAACTTCAATTTTCCTTCTTGTAGGTTCCATTTTTTGGTAGAGTTTGATGAGGTAAAAAGAAGCTGCAGGAAACGTCTTGATGGACACAACCGGCGTCGGAGGAAGCCTCAGCCTGATCCCTTGTCCACAAACTCAGTAAATCTGTTCACGTACCATCAAGGTTTATATACTTCTCTCAAAGATTCTCCTCTACGTTGTTATTTTGTTGTTTAATGCCAAACCCCTGTGGCTTGGCCTGAATTGAGCATGCAATATACAAATTGGAACACTTCAGAAATCTGGTGGCGAAATGCCAACCTGTAAATAGTTATCACCTAACCAGGTCATTACAGTTCTTGCTACTTAACAAGTCCAACTTTACATGACTTGTCTAAGAAATTGTCTACCGTGACAGAGTGGTTGAATGACCTTGGCTGCCTTTACATTTATCTTTAACAAGTCCAACTTCACATGACTTGTCTAAGTATCCATAAGACTCTACATTGACGTTGGTTTTCTGTTTCAAAATTTATAGGTAACAGGATCTTGCCCTTCGCTAATCCTCAAGTATTTCCATCAACTACAGTGGCAAGTCCTACTTGGCATGCTGTTGTAAAAACTGAATTTGAGGAAACAACAATGGACGGCAACCACCTACAGTCACACTATGTCAACAACAACAGGCAAAGCTTGTTTCCTGGGTCTTAGTAAAACAAGTTTATTGTTAGTGACTAGTGTAAGTGTATCATCGTTTATTGTTAGTGACTAGTGTAAGTGTATCATCGTTTGTGTACAGGCCAACAAGTTTGGATGCAGTTTTCCTTGCGCACACGCTTTTCACCCTTCAAGCTTTACCAGTGAGTTCTACTTCTATTTACTTCATTTTGGTGATGTTATGGCTGTGCATTCTATCAATGGACTGTCAAGCTGTTTATTTGAGTTGTGATTAAGCTTATCATGCGTTTTTTGTCTGTCAATACAATAAGAATAAGAAGACGCCAATATAAGCTTAATAAAACTGTAGCATCTTAGAGAAATTTTGAACTTTAGCTTTGATATAGAATTCCTTGTGTTGAAGTCTTGAAGACATGTTTCGGGCGCAAAATGTTGTCTGAGATGGAAATTGTTTTATCAGTTCCCTGAAAATATGTTCTGGTTATTTTGATACTTAAACTACTGATTTGAATGAGTCTTAGTTGCGTGCTATTCTGTTCGTCCTTCTTGATTGACTGGATTTAGTCTAAAACATGAGATAAAGTACCATGCCTGAATTTGATGTATTCTTTTATGCATGTGTTGAAATACATGATTAATTTTGTGCTACAATGTGCTGAGATCATTTTATATCTAAATTAGTGAGATTTTATATACACAATTAATTTGAGACTACATTGTGCTGGAACACAATGTTAATTTTGTACTACGATGAGCTGAAAAGCTATGTTAATTTTGTGCTACACTATAATGAAAGGCAGGATTAATTTTGTACTACAATTTGCTTAAATGGGTAACAAAGCGTGTGTCATTGTGGTGGTTTGTTTGCTTACAAAGCTTTGTAATGGTAAGTCCTATAGGACCCAACGTCAACCATTTTTGCTTGCCATTTCATTGGGTGTCTATGAATTTGGTAATATGAACTGCAAATCGGAACAGAGCTAGGACATTCAGTTTTGTAAAGATAGACTATTGGATACATATGACTACATAAATGATATTGGGAAAAGTTTAGTGAATGTATACACGATTTCTTTCTCGGTACCTTTAATTATTATTTTGCTCTGACATAGATTTGATTCCTGTACTTTTTGTGAGATTACCACACTATCTTAGATGGCTGATGGTCATACCATTATCTAAAGTCTTCCGAGTGTAAGAATACTGCTAGTCCTATGCAATTGCAACATCTTTATCCTTCTTTCCTGTTGCAGGAGCCTAGTAGTGTGGAGAAGATTATGGAAATTGATGAGCATATAGGTTGTGCAATGAGTGGACTAATTGCTGATGCTCGTACGTTTGTTGAACATGCGCGAGTCGAGACTCAGGTGTGTGTTATTATTCACTTTTACCTTCACATGTAGTTTGCATCTGTTCTGTATTAACCAATTGCTGATTTTGCAATTTTACTATTTTATCAGAATCACAAAATGATATGACACATTATTGATTAAGAATGTCCAAGGATGTTCTTGTGTCCTCTCACTTGGAGCGTCTTACATGTACCCTTCTCTCGCTGCTGCTAAGGCTGCAGTGTTTTCGTTGGGTGAAGAGATACCACGCAAGGATTGTCGTCCAGAATATGTCCACTAGCTAGTTTTCGTGTTCACTGGAGATGGCAATGGTATGATTTTACTATTGTTCTGGTGTTCTTTTCATTTCATTTTCTTGCTTCTTTTAGATATTAGAAGTTTCTTTCATTCATTGTTCCTAAATCATATTAGTAATGCATCTTAGTTGTATAAAATTGTCTTACCAGTATTGGAAATAGTAGGACTAAAATAGTCATGCTATCTGCATTTGTGTAGGACTAAAATAGTCATACTAGTAGTCATCTTAGTTATAGTATAAATCTTACAATATTGGTAACAGTGGGACTAAAATAGTCATACTATACAAGATTTCATTGATCGGGAAGAAAATTTCACACAGAAAACCAGACCTCTTATGTTAAGAGATTCCTTTCACATCCTGGTTACCTTCATTGCCATATATGGCTTGTGCAGCTGCCAAATGTATGTCTCCTAGAATTCATTGTTCATTTCATGCTGGCTTTAAAAGTACTGTTCTTGTGGAGGATTGTTCTTCCTTTGTGCTTTACCTTTATAATTCGTGCACTTCTGATTGTTCCTTATACAGTCTATCTGGCAGCTGTGTTGAACCTCTCTCATGGTTGTCTAAGGTGTGTTTAATGTCTTGTTAGTGACAGTAAGTTCCTTCTTTCAACTGTGGTTCCTAGATTACCCTGTTGTGTCTTACTTGTCCTGTCTATCTAGATTAGAAAGTATTTAAGTTTACCGTGGTGTTTATGCTTTTACTGTCAAGCCTCTCTATTTTCTCTATTCCAGTTCCCTCTTTCAACATTCTGGTTGCTGGTTACCAAATCTGGCCAAGTACAGATGCAAGTCTTTTGTCTCCTGCTTATCCTAGAATCCTATTGTTCATTTAGCTGTCCTGTAATATAGTGATAGTTCTGTATATCCTCTTTGTGTCCCTTGTTGTATCCTTTAGTGTATTGCTTTGCCTATTGCTCATCTTTTAGGATATTCAGTTTCTGAAGTCAGTGTTTGCACATTCTGGTGACTCCCTTTGCAGTCATAACTGCCTTTGTACAGCTGCCAGTCTTTGTCTCCTACCATGATGATTCTTTTGTGCTCTTGGATATTATGGATACGTACGTCTTTGTTTTGCAGTTGCGGTAGGATAAAGAAACCCTTGGAGATCACTGAAAACAGGCAAAAGAGGCAAAATATTGGGGATACTAGTAGTGCATCTTAGCTGTATTAAAATTGTCTTACCAATATTGGAAACAGTAGGACTAAAATAGTCATGCTATCTGCATTTGTGTAGGACTAAAATAGTCTAGTAGTAGTGCATCTTAGTTATAGTAAAAATGTCTTGCCAGTATTGGTAAATTTGAAAACTGACTTGTTTGTCTTTGTTGTGCTAAATCTCTATTTTATTTCATGTTAAGGTTGTCCTGAGCTCTATTGATTAGGGAATGAATTGCTTGTGCTTTCTGTAACGATGTGAATCCATTCCCTTAGTTATCACTTACTCTTGGCTAGATAGCTATTTTGAGTTAAAATGTGCTCAGGTCATTTTTGGTAAAGGCGAAGTCTATTTCAGTAGTGAACCACTCTATATCTTTGCATTGTTAGAAAAAATTGAATTGTGGGTTGTCATCTGGTTGTCTTTTGCAATGCATGACTTCTTTCAGTGACAATGTGTAGTTGTGGACGGATGTATTCGAGGTTGGAGGTGGAGTACAATCCTTAATTCATATGGTGCTGCAGGTTTCATGGGATTTATGTCTGAAGGAATGGCGAAGTATGGATTTCTATCTCTTTCCTCCGCATTGGTTGCTTTCCTTGTGAGTATGAAAGGCACTGTTAATTTTGTGCTACGATTTGATGGAAGGTAGGGTTTATTTTGTACTATAATATGCTGAAAGGTAGGTTTATTATTGAAATTTTGGGACTCTTCTTTCTTTTCTTTTGTGTTTCATATTTTCTTTTCTTTTGTGTTTCATTTGGTGCTGCAGGTTTCATGGGGTTTATGTATGATGAGGCTTCAATGGTCGGAAGTTGACCGAATTGGTTAAGATGCTGCGGAAGAGATCATTTTATATCTAAAGTAGTGAGATTTTACATACCCAATTATTTGGTATTACACTGTGCTGAAAGGCAGGATTAATTTTGTGCTACAATGTGCTGAAAGGCA
>JAJJMA010118691.1:5066-22103 GCA_023529015.1 Papaver nudicaule
TAGCTCCAACGCTAACCTTGTTAGGGCTAGAAGAAAACACGTTATACTAATGACACAGCTCATGATGAGGAAAGAAGATATAAGAATTGAACCAAGGAAGAAAAATGAAACCAAACGAACGGTCAGACGGGCAAGCTGAAAGCTACACGTTGACGTGAAGTGCCCGAGGAGGTAACTGTCAGAGCCATGCACATGGGACTCGGTAGAACACGGTACTTGGGTACTAGCTAGCGGCATAGTAATTAGAGGAGCCAAAATAGAATGAACTTCTAGTCTGGTGACTGCTGATAAGCCTGAACTCCTAACTAAGCAGTCAACAGGGGACTTAATTGAGATACCCCAAAACTGCATGAAGGGCAAAAAAAGTGATTCTATTATAAGCCAAGCGGAATTCGACAACGACAGGAGGACTAGATGTTAGAAATAACTCGAGGCTTTCGGGCAAAGCCAATGGGAAAGACAATGTTAGTAGCGGTTCACATGGTAAAGTTTGGCTTGGTTTTTGAGCCAACCATAACCGAAATTGAGGACCTCGATTTTCAATTTTTCAGAATCGAGCATTTCCATCTTTAGTTTCGGTTCGGTTCAGAACCGAGCCAAATTGGTACGGCTAATGACCGACTTGTTTTGGTAAACCGACAGTTCAACAACAAAATCATTTTTTCACGTTTATTTTTCCATTTCTTCAAAACTTGTATTTGTTTTCCTTTTCTGTAAATTAGGGTTTACAAATACAATCCACAATAGAAATCACTAACGCCAAAAGAATAAAGGAAACTATGTCAACTACTTCTCATAATTTTTCAATAACATAGATACACAAACAAATCAATATAGATATACAAGTTTTAAACCAACCATTTTCGTACAGATATCTTCATCAAACAAGAGATATGAATCAAACAATCATGACTCTTATAGATATCTTCATGAAACAAGAGATGAGAATCAAACAGTTACGAAAAAGAAGACATAATTTCAATTGAATATACCTTTTATAAGAATATGCAAGATCGGAATACAAGTATCACTTGCATATTTGAAAATTTTCCTACTGTTTAGACACTTTAAATCAAAGAATGAAGGTTTAATACTGTAATACTTGTTAATTTTGAAAATTTCTCACTAAATGTAACAACTTGGATCTTTAAACTTCAATTTACTTCCAACTCGAAAAAAGAATGAACGTTTAATTCTTCGACAAAACCAACAAATAACAATCTATTACTACCATTCTATACATTGCTTACAAAAACCATAGCTTTATCACAAAAAACAACATCACTACTAGTAAAAATTTGTGAGAGAGAAGATAAATTTTTGTTGATATCTTGGCTTGATTTGCTACAGTGAAGAAAAGAATTTTGTTGTTGTTGCTGATGTTAACCTAATTATTGTTAGAAAGATAAAATATATACTGATTTTAGCTAATACACTGTAACAAAGAAGGTGAATAAAATGGATAGGGAAGGAGGGCGGGGAGAAGGATTCGAAGAAGGAGACTAATGAGGAGTGGGAAACCATTTAGAGTTATATATATTAAGATCGACGACTATAAGTTTTTTAAATCTAACGACCCTCATAAATCAGTTTAAACCTATGGATTCAGTTCGTTTTTTCGGATAAGCCAAAACCGAACCGAGAAAGATCGGTTTTCCATTATCGAAAAAACGTATATTACCAATTGCTCATCGATTCGGTTCGGTTTTCACCATATCGGTTTGGTCCGGCTTTCTGCTCAACTTAAAATGTCTGGAGAGAGAAAAAGATTAAACGAACATGAGAGCACATGCAGAAGACAAGAGTCTGACGGCCTCCCCCTATCTTGCGTAGACCTGCATAGAATAGAGTGTCCCAAAGGACACTCGTACGATATATGGGCGTGGATTTCAGAAACAAGATTTCAACAACACGTGTAAATTGTCCAGGGTCTGACTATAGCATAACTACAAAAAGCGCCTGACAAGAGTAAAAATATAATAGGTGCAAAATATGTGAGGGTAATGAATGTTTTCTTTTGTGGCATTTTTAATCTGAAATTACTAATGAAACCACCTCTTTGTCAATTCTATCTGATCGATCATTTCTTTGAAGCATGAGTTCTATAACAAGTTATCGAACTTACAAATCTACTCTTCCTTTTTTATTTTTCATTTATTGGTTAGTCCTTAGATCAAGAAAAAATATAAAAATAAGAATAAGGGTTTGCTTCGAATGAAGAAAAAAAATCAGGATCTTTCATATATTTTCGATGAGTGTCCGAAAATCCTCCTTTGTTAGACCAATCATTTCGAAGGGCTACCTACAACCCAGGAATAATTGTGGAAAATTTTGAAAAAGTTGTTATAGTTTTTTGTGTATTATTTCCCGGAGTAGAACTCCGTACCCTATTGTAATTTTTGGATATTAGAGAACATAAGCCTGTTTTACTTTTCAAATATTTATGTATTGGAAAGAAAGCTTTTACTTATGTTCAAATTCAAACCTATTGATTACTATTATGAAAACAATGCGACTGGTTGTCAGTCGTACATTGTTCTAAATGTTCCTGGCGACCCGGAGTTATGTTTCACTTGTTCCATAATGATTACATAATACAATGTATATCAACCCATTTACTGATCTGGATTCATTTCAAATGAAATTTATGTAGTGATTAATTGCAATTTGCTATTTTTGAATGAGTTGTTAATTTTAGTAAGTAGTTATCCACGGTATCAGTACTGGTTTTAAAAATCTCACTAGAGTTTGTGTTCAGATCTTTTTAGAATGATGCCTCCTAATCCTAAACGTGTCATTATGATTCTACCATAACGCCAACGACTATCGGTTTTGTTGTCGTCGAATCAAGAATGTCGTTTTTTTCCAGAAACAAAGATACACGTTGCTCGCGAAATTGTTTCCTTATAGTTTTGAGTGTTATCGGATGGCCCGTCCCATGGCATAAAATGGCAACAATAACTTCACATGCATGCTATTTCCCAACTAGCACAAAGGCTAGCTTGTTGAAAATTCTGTATTTAGAGAGTTAGATCCTAACTGCCATATATTGAAGTTGAAATGTCTCTGTATGTTTAAACTAAGATTACTCTACTAAAGTCAAATTTTGAGTATGCAGCATTAGAGACATAATAAGAGAGGTAGATTTGAAGGTGGTTAGTTAGACACCTTTTTAACTACTTATTTTTCTATTGATTGTCAAGTTCTTTTTGTAGAAAAATTATTAGGTTGCCAAATATATATGCAAGAGATGACTTTGATTTCGAATTTTATTTTTTCGTTTTTTAGTTATTGTTTCTTAACGAGATATTTGATATCTTTGCATAGACAATATTAGCGAGTGACATAGATGGTGTATTCTGCACTCATAAGCACCTTTTAGTCAAACCAGCACAGCTCCTGCACAGGTAGATTTCACTAAGAGGATCACCGGCCTTGATTTTAGTAAGGGGCGCTGCTACCACCATCATTGAACCAAATCAGTCCCCTGAGATTACTCACTTGGGCTTAGACTAGTTACTAAAACTTAATACAGTTTTCTTTTTTTTGGTACAAAATGCCAATTTTTGGGTTATTTCGCCTATGCCATGTTTCAGAGTTGTCCCATATCCGTTTTTTCTTGGGGAACGAAACAATCCTTCTCAACAAGTAGTCAAGAGTACATATAACAATTTCCTTTAGATTCAGTTTTAAACCTGAGAAGCTGTCATAAAAGTACAGTTCTATCAACATGTACATTTCATCCATATGATTTACCAAATCATTTGACAAAGAATGAAAGATGATACTCAGACCACTTGTCTCCAGTGGGTCCATGCGAAGTTTCAATGGGGAAAGGTTACCAAAGAATGCTACCAGTCACCTATAAATCTAGCACTGACCGGATGTTTGGAAACACTTGTGTTGCATGTACCAGTTTTTAGCGTTACCGCCCATATTTTGTCGGAAACATTATTGACTAATTTGATCAGTAAACCAAATGGACCCTGACTGCAAGCATGTTAATAAGATATTTCCCTCAGGAAACATAAACCTACAAAATAATTTGGTGGCAGATTAGAGAATGAAGTGCAAGGACAAGGAAGATTAAAAAACATCAAATTACAAAATAATTAGGAAAGAAGTGTAAAGAGAAGTACAAATTAAAGGGAAGGGAATTTTCAGTGAAGACAAATTAGCTTAACATTCATTTTGACGTATGTCCATAGCACAGCACCGTGACCGCAGCCTTCAGCCTACAGGTATGCCTAGAGATCACTAAATAATTTCCTAAACCTCAACTCGTTGAAGTCCAGATGCAGTCGTGTTTCAACTGCACACTCTTCGTTGCTCATTCTACAAACTGAGAGAACCAATTGCTTCTCATCCAGATATAGAACTACTTTCTACAGGGAAGTAAACTCAAGTGTAACAGTAGCAAATATCCTACTACAAAATTTACAATACATATAGACATCTATCCAAATAACTTACATGTTTTTTTTTATAAGAGATCTTAAAATGAAGTCCCACTTGAACAGAGAAGAAGACTACCAGATTGAATTCTGCTCTTGAAGACAACCTTATCAAAAAGCAATCTTTCATCCAAAACAAGACTCTCTTCATCTGCATCGTAGTAGGTGCTCGATGTCACATCCATGCGGTCTTTAACATCCTTGTTACTTTCTTTTTCAAATTTCTTTATGTAACCTCTTATCTCATTATGTATTCCAACAGCTTCTGTCTGTGCACATGCAAATGAAAACTGCAAATTCCTGGTAGGTGTTGTATCGGAATAGACCTTGTTTTGATGTCCAATAGGTGACCTGTTACTGCTTCCTGATACCAATCCAGTAGTCTGACGGTCAAGTGTGCTTTGAACCTGATCTTCTGTCTCCTGCAAATATAATAATCGATATTGTAAGGAATACAGCTTCTTCGTATTGATTCTGCAATGCCAAACAACAAATAAGCATATCGAGATTAGCTTATGTAGTGATTAGACCTTATTAAGGCCAACGCTTCTAGCGATGGAACAGTTGGCTGAGGCACTCGAATTTGTGGATGACAGACAATGACTGTCACCAAGTGGAATAGGATTTGCTGGTACATTGACAACCGGTTGGTCCTCTGGTGATGAAAAGTCTGAACTATCGAAGGTAGAAATTGATACACATTCATCAAAGTAATTCATGGCTTCTTCTGTTAGACGCTTGGACATCTTCCATCTATCAATGCTGTTCTGTTCTCATGGTGACAAGGAAAATCCCACGTAATAAGTCAGATCACAGAAAGAAAGGCAAACATTAAATAAGTGGTATCATCTTTAAGACCATCTTATGAAATTTAAAAAAGAGACAACATTTTAAAGAAGTAGCATCCCCTCTATGACTATCCTAAGAAATAAAAGAGACAAACATTTTAAAGACGCGGTATCCGATCTAAGACTATCTAAAGTGATAGAAATCTCTATATTCAAAATGGCACTAAGTATCCATTGATGAACTGCAGATGAATCTTAGATGCAGAACGGATATGGATTCTTATAAAAGCTATTCAAAGTGAGTATGTTACTTGCATAAGATCTTAAGCCACTCAACAAAAAGAGACCAGAAAAATAATACTAAGTTATACTTTTCTCCTAGGTCGAGATCGTTGAGGTTGAACGCTTTTTGGCTCTGGAAGTATCTCCTCTAAAATTCTGCCCAGCTCTTTCCCGCAGTGCTCCTCAACAGCAAGATCTTCCCTGAGTTTCTTAGCCCGTTCTTGTGACTACAATTGCAGATTTCGTGTTAGATGGAATACCAAACAAAAGCCAAGCCAAGCTATAAAAAATACAAAAAAGCTATCACGTTCCGAGGTCTACAAGAGTATTCATCTCTTTAATGTGCTCTGTGTTTGATGAGAATATTTCTTAAAGAGAAGAAAGATTGGATCTACGTAGGAAATTGTTAATTGATAATGGAGTTTGTTTGGCAGTCTTTTTGTCTATAAATAGGACAGAGTAATGCTGTCTACCAGGTAATTAGATAAGCAAAAACCTGCATCTCACAATTGTTCTTTCTAAACTCCAATGAAGGAAAGATGTTCTTACCCTACTTCATGTGAATTTCATAGAAGGAAAGATTTTGAAATTTTTACTATTAATAATATTAAACAAAGATCCAACAGTCTATTTTTGAGAATGTTGATAATTTCCAAGGAAATTGTAGTTCCACATCTTAAACTAAGTAATGGCAGCGAGATGGATGGCATAAGCACGTAATACTTAGCTTCTCCACTCCTTCCACCTTTTCCTTGACAAAATTACTAAATGACTCGGAAAGTTTCATATAAGTCAAGGAGATCAATAAGCTTCTAAGTACAAAGAAGATAATGCAAGACCTGCTGGAACTTTGCAGAGTATTCCCTTCTGATCTCTGATACTAACTCAACCGCATTTGGGTTTACCAACTCAGGAGGCATATCAAAAACATTGCTTGTGGCAAAGCTAGACGGGTTCTTCTTTTGGATTACCTGAAATCATGAATAAGTACTACAAATCATAAACAGAATCAACACAATGACTTGGAACTCGGATGTGCAACATACCAAGTAGATATGAATTAAGTGTGTTGCGGGTACTTTTCAACCTGTCAATGACTTAGGTTGAAAACTGTAAGCAGGCTGCAATATCCCGATGTAAGCCTCGCAAAAATAAGTGTAGTTCTTTTTTGACATTTTACGTTAACCGCGTCTAAACTTCCTCTAATGCACCATAAAAAAAAAGAACAAAAAGAAACTCACTTACATTTTCAAGGTCATTTTGGATCTCAGAAATAGCACGCCTTACTTCAGTTCGGACAGTTTCATATATGCCGCCTTCATCTGCTGGATGATCTCCATCAACAGGCTGTGCCAAAAGGACGATATCAGGATACCACACTGACCTCATCGTTTTTACTACTAAACTTACACCATTCCAAATGATATTCAGATTGGATGATTAGTAGGGAGGAAAAAGAAAACAAAAATACCTTGATTTGTTCGGAAACAGCTTTGATTGTTTTCTCTTCAGCTTCAGAAAAGGAACTTGTGGAGACCCCATCATCCCACTCTAAAGACACACATGCCTAAACTACACCACAATTATCAGATACTATACTTGTATTCATTTTCCATGTAACTGATGAAAGGGTTAAATGATACTGAATGGACTTACAGAGAAATCAGAAGACTCTGAGTGTGGGTGTTGACTAGACCATGTTTGTGGAGTTTTTGACTGATTCACCCTTCCAGATGAACTTGAACTTGTACTAACCTTCTTCTGCAAATAGGGGTATTGAAGTTCAAACTCAAAAACAATAGCAGATAATGGAATTTTTAAATGTGATTATGTTCAAACACCCATCTGCAAAGCAATGCAAATCTCACAGCCAAAGGATAAACTACAAAGGATAAACTACTTTTGGGTCGCCTAACCATATAAATGGAATCAATATACAATGTATCAAATATGTTCTGTTTATTTAACACTATACTTGCAAGAAGTACAAAATCAGAACGAATAGATTATAAATCTGAATGAGCAAAAGAACAAACCTCAGAGTTGTCATAACGCCCCCTTGAAACGGAACGCCTCCGCCTCCCTGTGTCAACAGTTGACAAGCTTCGACTACTCACTTCTTTGGAAGCACCACCATACTTATTCACACATTCAGAGTTCCTCACAACTGACCTTCCCCTTCTATTATCCACAAACCCTTCTGACATTGTAACCGATTCATTAAATTTGGATGCTTTTGGATCAAATTTGGCAACTCTACTTAAAGTTTCTGACTCTAATAAATCCGGTGGTGTTGTATTGGTATTACCAAACAAAGGGTTGTCTATTTTATTCAAGAAATCAACAATACTAGTGGATGATGATGAAGAAGTTCTGGATAAGGCACTTACACTTCTAGATCTTCTAAGACTACCTTTATTACTTAAATCCTCTTCTTTTACAGAAGAATTGTATCTTGTAGAACCAGAGGTGGTATTTGCATTAGATGAACTAGTTCCAAAATTCCCTCTTTTAGTAGTCGATTTGAATGCTGAAGCTGCCATTTCTTACCCAGAATCTAATGAACTGATGAGACAAAATAAAGGGATGGAATAAGATTAAGTACCCGTCAAGGGAACTTGCTGAGACAAATAATCAAACCCTAAATTATTCAACTTTTTGGTATTAAAAACAAAAAGGGTGATTTTTTTTCTATGGGTAACTTATGAAGCAATGATTATTTTGGTATAAGGAAACCAAAAGATAGATTTGAAAGAGATATTTTTAAATTATTAGCTTCTTTTCATTTACATTCTTTGATTTTTACGAATGTGAAAATGGCGGAGGATTTTACAAGAAACTGTGACTTATACGAATGGATCCAATCCTTACAACTGACCCGAATCCGTTAAATACGGGTTGAGCCAAGTCAGTGCTATATAAAGACCAAATTTAGTTATGGGGTATGCTGGTTAAATAACCGTCCAGAGTTTTTCTTCTCTACAAAAAAAAAATAAAAATACATCCTGTTATTATCGCTTTTCCGTGGAATCTGGGAAATTTCTGCTCCTCTGCTCTCCAAGGTTGCCCGAGTTTCTTTTTCTTTTATCTGTAGTTTTAACGTCCGAGGTACGATTGAGTTATCCTCCTGTCTATATATATTTATTTGGTTTTCTTTTCGATTTGTTTCTGCTAACCTCACCGAATTTTTGTAGAATCAGTGTTCTCTTAGGGTTTCATTCAAATTAGGTTTTTTTGTTAAAAGGTATTGAATATTCTTCCCAATTCTTTCCTAACAATTCAATTATTTATTATTGAGGGTTACAATAATTTGGCTGTAAATAGTTGTTAGGGTAGTTGATTTTTATATATCGGACGGAAACAGTCGGTTTAGTTGGGAGCTTTGAGTTGTTATATGGCGTTTGAATGCCACAAGGAAACAGGAAATTTGTCATCCAATTCAGTAGATTGTATTAGTGATCCGTGGGATGAAGAAGTTGCACCTGCCCAATTCGGAACTTGTAACGAATTGAAAGAAGGTGATTCAAACTCTAATTTAGGGAAAGAAGAAACTCAAATCATTCCGGTACCAAATTCTGGTTTCCAGAATCAAGCACTTGTTCCAGCTGCTGATGAATCAATAGCTAATTGCGGAGGAACCATCATCGATCTTCCTTCAGCTTTAGTATCAGAAATTCTCCTTTGGCTTGACGCCAAGGAGCTTGGTATTGTTTCTTGCGTCTCCACACTTCTCCAGAAGCTTGCAGCTGATCATCAAGGGTGGAAGGATTTCTATTGTGAGAGATGGGGATTACCCATGGGACCAATTCCCCTGGGTTCAGCAATTATAGAGAAGGAGAAATCATGGAAAGATTTGTTTGTGGATAGAGAATTTAGAAGTAATGCGTTTATGGGTCGATTCAGCAACGATATCTTGTATGGCCACACTGAAGCAGTTCGATCGGTTTTCCTGCTTTCCTCTGCAAAGATTCTACTTACAGCGGGATATGACTGCATTATTCGAATTTGGGGCATCGAAGATGGGTTACTGATTGCATCATCTCAACCACTTGGGTGCACTATCCGTGCAGTTACTGCAGACGCTGATCTTTTGGTGGCTGGAGGAACTGATGGTTTTCTTCAGTGCTGGAAGGCAGTTGAAGGTCTTCGTCATTTGTTTGATGTCACTGGTTCCCAAAATCAGAATTCTGAGTTTCGTTTGTGGGAACACGAAGGACCTGTAACCTGTGTTGCGCTGGATGAAGCTAGGATTTACAGTGGTTCATGGGACATGACTGTTCGAGTCTGGGATCGGTCTCTCATGGAATGTCTGAGGGTTTTACGTCACAATGACTGGGTTTATAGCCTTGTCCCTCGTGGTGGAACTGTCGCGAGCACAGCTGGTGGAGTTGTCTATGTTTGGGAGATCGACACAGGAGATTTGGTTGGAGTCATTGAAAATTCTCATGTAGGTAATACATTCTCTTTGGCTCGAAATCAGACAGGGGATGTACTTTTCACGGGAGGAGAAGACGGGGGAGTTAAGATGTTTGAAATGAAGAATGATGGCGAGGAAAAGAAGTTTGACCTAATTGCATCTTGGGGCCAACACAGTGGTAAAGTCCACTCCCTCGCATTTGAGTTCCCTTGGCTTGTTTCAGCTTCTAGCGACGGGAAGGTCTCACTTAGAGATGTAAGGAAACTTTTTAGATCAAGCAAGGCAAGCAAAATCAGCAAGGCTAAATCCAAAACTGTAGCTTCACAAGGATTGGAGGTTCCGCGAATGCTGCATGGGTTCAAACGCGATATATTCTCTGTTGATATAGGTGCTGATCGGGTTGTGTGTGGCGGGGAGGAGGGTACTGTTAGAGTTTGGAACTTCTCACAAGCTCTGGAGATAGATCGGAAGGTTCAGGCATTGAGAAGCGTGCGGTTAGAGAATAGAATGAGACGTAAAAAGGCTCAAATAGAGATGAACAACAGGGGTGCTCGAAATGCTCATTGTGCAGATCTGGCCAAGAAGAACCAGATTAATGGCAGCGGGAGCGGAGTCCTGTACAGTAGGCGCGGAGTGAGTGCAAAATTGAAGGCATAAGTGTTGGTGTGGGATCCCATGATTTTACCGGTCGACATTTGTGATCGGTATCACTACATTTCAATGATAATGTAGTCTAAGTACTGCATTTTGTTTTTGGTTTAATTAGTTACAGAAAGCTGTTCTGTTCTTTTAGTACCATCTTTTTAATGACCAACAGTATTTGCAGTATAATTTCAATGTGTTTTTTCATACAATTTCCTCGATGGGTTTCATTTCATCCCTTGTAGAGGATGATGTGGTATGATGCTATATCCTCGCACTGCGACATCAAAATAATTTCCTCTGTTAGAGCTAACCTGAATTCATCACCCCCTTAAATAGCGGAGTAAAGTGGTGGGACCAGTTAGATGAAACAGGGTATAGTACATTACCACTGCTACTACTCCTATATTAGTGTAGAACTGCATATTAAAAACTCAGATCTCCGCGTAACAACTTTTTCAAGAATTGAAGAGAAGAGAAGAGTAGAGAAAGAAAGAAAGAAAGAAAGAAAGAAAGCAGAGACAAGAAATGAAGAAGAGATTCTTGAAAGGGAACAGAGTTCTTGAGAGAAAGAAGAAATTGAAGAAATCAGAAACGACATTGATGATGATAATGGTGGTGATAGTGTTGTTTCTTTCAACCTTGTTTGGTTCTGGTTATGGTGGCCAATTTCCCCTCTTTTCTTCTTCTTCTTTTACTTCTGCTGATTTTAGAGGCAGAAACAGTCAATTTTCATCAAAGATTTCTTCGCTTTTCATATTGGGTGATTCTTCAGTCAGTTGTGGTGACGGTGCTCACAATCCATTCTACTCTCTTCTCCGTCCAAATTCTTCTTTGTTTCCTTGTAATGGACCTCAGACACGCCTTTTGCCTGATTTTCTTGGTAAATCTCTCTCTCTCTCTCTCTCTCTCTCTCTCTCTCTCTCTCTCTCTCTCTCTTCTTTTAAGTCTTTTCTTGATTGTTCTTGTAAACCTTGAATTTCTCTCTGTTCTTTTTAGTCTTTTCTTGATTGTTCTTGTAAACCTTGAAACAATTGCAAGAATTTTAGATATGTAGTGGTTCTTTAGTTTACCAAAAGTTGAAACCCATTTCTTTTTTGGGGGAGGAAGAATCCAAACCCAGTTTTGATGTAACAAACCCATAAAATTCTCAAAACATCCAGAAAATTCTTTTACCTTATTATTGTTTGTAATTCCTGGTATTTTTATTTTTCTCAACCCCAAAATGATGAGAAGTTAATTTGACAAAATGCCTTTTTTGTTTGTGTCTTGGTGCAGCTGAGAAAATGGGTTTACCGAGGATTCCAGCATTTCATGCTGATAATGGAACTATTGAAGGGCTAGAAAATGGTATGAACTTTGGGTCAACACAAGCGACAATCTTGTCAGGCAGGCTAGGGTTCCAGGGATTGAACCAACAGCTGCGTCAAGCATTTGAGACACTTCAGTTGTTGCAGCTGCAGTTGGGACAGGAGAAAGCTCAAGAGGTTATAGAATCATCCGTGTTCTATCTTTCTTTGGGCAAAGACGACTATGTTAATTTCTTGCGCCCAGATTCTTCTGGTGTCAGGCACAAATTCAGTAAAGAAGTGTTCACACAGATTCTAGTTGACCAGATGATCCGGGTTGTCAAGGTAAAACTCTCATCCCTTCTTTATTATTACTGGTATATTTTGTTGGTTGGGGAATAATTGAAACTTCAAACATATAATGACCAGCATCTCTTGTTGAAATCCTAGTTGAGCTATTTCAGTCTGCCTACGTTTCACATTTATTCTATTACAGTGCTGGGTACTGAATTGTGTTTTTTTTCAATTTGATGGATTTAAGGACCTTTACAATGCAAGCGTGAAGAGGATTGTATGCATGGGAATTGGTCCTCTTGGATGTGCACCTCGCACCTTATGGGAGTTCTCTCGCAATAATGTTAGTCATCGTCCTAGTCAGACATCATCAGATTCTGGCACTGGCACTGGTTGGCAAGACTGTATGGAGGATATCAATGACCTTGTTCTGGATTACAATACATTGTTGTCAGAGCGGCTTCTTGACCTAAATTTTGAGTTTCCTGATGCTCAGATAATCTTCTGCGATGTGTACCAAGCTATGATGGATATCATCTCATTCCCTAGACGCCATGGTACGTATGTATTCACAATTGGGACAATAAGGGAGTGTGGCCCTTTGGCCTGGCATGTCTTATATGTTAGGGCGCATAAATCAGGCCAAGATGCTAGAGAGGACAATAACATGTCATCAAGTCGCTAACATTTTATGTTTCATTTATCATTGAGCTTTTCTGTTCGCCCTACCCTTGAAATGCTTGAAATAGGCAAAAAAAAAAAAAAAAAAAACAGTCGAACTTATGATTTGAGTTGGAAGGGTTGTTTTCTATGCTAAAATACATACAGGTTAACTGCCGTTTCTCCAAGCAACTTGTGAACACTTGTTGATATAGTTCTGCTACTTGTGTTTAATGCAGGATTTGAAAATGTAAATAGGTCGTGCTGTGGAAGTGGTAGATATGGTGGCATGGCAGGGTGCCAAGCTATTGAGATGGCCTGCGATGAGCCATCAACTCACGTCTGGTGGGACTTCCACAACCCTACACAAGCTGTGCACTCGTTACTTGCTGAGTCGGCTTGGAGCAGCAGACCATTGGATATTTGCCAACCAATCAGCATTGAACAACTTTTAGTTCCTTTCTCTGTGTAAAAAGTACTTCCACAAGGGCTGAACCATGGAATTTGAGAGGCCTCACGTTTCTCTAGTGGTCAAGTAGTGTAATATCCGAGTTACTTTTCTGTTTCATTCACATTTTGTTGGCAACAGTTGTCCTGTAAAATTTGATCAATGTAAATCCAAGCGTTTTTTTTTCGTTTTGTTCCTTGGTTCCAGTCATAGTTTTGCATTTTTGGCTTCAGGAATAATTCCAGTGCAAGGTTTAAGAATAATTTGTTGAATCTAGCACGCGTTTGATGAATCTGGATGTAAAGCTACACAAATGTTGTTTTGGTTGTTTTGTAAATGAACTCATCTTAATCACTTTTACGTTTTCAGTTTTACTTAGATTAAATGAAGTAAAAACATACTTATGCTGTTGTTTTACAAGGGCAGGAAACAGATAACCGGATATTGAACTGTGAGATACAGAAGTTGCTAAGTTTTGCAAAAGCAGAACATATATGTAGTTTGAGAAATCAAAATTTGCTATTCTCAATACCTCTGCCGTCAAATCAAAAATTGTTTTTCTTACTATTTCAATTCAGAGTAATGACTTTTAAGAATTAATGAAGTAAAAAGATCAAGAAATCATCAACAAGCAGACACATCAAGAGGATTACATATAAGAACTACTCAAAATCGAAACCCAAGAATGGCCTACTATATCTTTCAGACAAACAATGTTCTTTGAATAGGCAACAAAGTCGAAACCATTATCACCTCCTACGCTGAAAACTGGTGCTACCGGTTCCTGACTTTCTGCATCGTAACAAGCCAAGCCATTCTCCCACCGTAGATAAATCTTCTTACTTCGGATGCATACCGGTTGGATGTAAGAATCTGGACTGTTAATACTAATAGACCTGATGTCTACATGGCTGCTGAAACGATTTAGAATTCAATGAATGAATTTGATAAACAGAAGAAGATAATTTACAGAAGAACAACACTCGAGCTTATATAGCTCTTCTCACAAAACCAGTCTCTCTCACGTGTGAGACTCATGCTTACAAAACTCACTCAAACTTACACTCTCATTACACCATAAAGCACACAAACATTCCACACACTCATCAACACAACCTCTACACTATTACCCTCCCTCAATCACAAGTAGGCTAAAAGTCAACTTGAGATTGCAAACATTCCACACACACACCAACACAACCTCATTCCAGATGATAATAGCAGATGATAGTCTGAAGCAGTAGAGGAAATAGCAACAGTAGATAACCAGCAATTAAGAACAGGTTGCAGTAGCTGTTGCAGGTTGAAAACTTGGTGAAACTGACAACCAAAACAAGACAGTAGTTGGTGTAGTAGGAGAGTAGGCACATCAGTTGGTGCAGTAGTTGGTGTAGTAGGTAGTAGCAGGTTGTACAGCAAAATTAGAGAGTTGGTGCAGTAAGAAGTAGTTGTTGATAACTCAATCAGAGAGAGCAGGCTTTTCATCAATATTTTCAGTAGGGTAAGTTGCTGAAATTTATGTATTGCTGTAGGAGAAGTAGTTACTTTACTAATGAAGGCATAGAGCATACTAACAGTTAATAGTGCCAGCAAAAGCAAACAGTAGACCATCTGATCTGTAGGCCAGTTGTTGTAGAATAACCTGAACCCTTAGTGCAATATTACAGACCATAGAGTAAGTGAAAATATCATGTCAGCTGCAGTCCATATGACCATAGAGTTGGTGTAGATAATAGTGTCAAACAGAAGTAGCAGACAAGAGGTGCAGAACAAAATTGAAGTTGATAGATTGGTGCAGCAGAACTCAAAGAGCAGTAAAGTAGGTGCACCATCTGTATATGCAAAACTCAAAGAGCCAATAGAAATAGATGCAACTGAACTCAACTTACTGCAGTTTTCTGCATTTCCCTGTAACACTCCTCAAACAGGACCAGTTGGTGCAAAATCACCAACTCTCTCAACAGCATCTTGCCATAGCTAATCAAACCACCAGCTGAAAAAGCTTATTCAAGCACACATGGGAGTGCTAGTCTTATTTAAGCAACAACTTGAACAGATAATAAACTGAAAGTAGATGCACAGCAGGCTGTAAATTCACAACACTCACAGACTTGAATGAAGAAAACCAAACAAACATCAAGTTTCCTTGCATTAGGGACAGCAGAAACCAAACTTCTTGCCCTTGTATTATTGAGGAGAACCAACAGGAAAATAGAAGAACAACTGGTTGCATATCCAACACACATGCAAGCATAATACCAGGCTGCATACTAGCTATATGCAGACTCAACAAAGGGGACTCCAATCTCTCAATCAGTAAAAACACCAAAGTCAATCCCATAAATCATCCACGACATCGTCATTCAACTCGCAAGATAATTCAACACAATATGCACGCATATGTGAGGACCGACTTGATATAAGAATGAGAATTGGAGTATGAAAATGTGCTGTGAAACACTATATGTGCAGCAACATATTCACCAATAATACCGCAATCTTCTACTGAATTTTAAGAAGAACTTCACTATCAAGTGGAATAAAATTAAGTTCTCAACTAACTAACAAGGTAGTAATATTGAACATGCTCAGACCTAATAGTATCAGGAACCAAGGTTGATTAATCTTGATGAAAGAACTAGTACATATGAAACCTAGTTATGACGAAAACGGCATTTGACGACGAAATTGAAATTTGCTGAGATAGTGATATCAAAATTGAACATGCAAAGTCAAATTTGAAGTAATCTAGAGTTAGATTTGCAAAATCTAAACGAAATTTGAGATTACCAGCATAGATTCAATCACCGTTGTCGAGGTAGAAGACGCTAATTTCTAAGGATTATTGGCAAATCTCCAAGAGCTCAAGAACGAAAATCAAATTTCAAACCGAAGTTCACACTTAATCCGTATTGTTGACGTTGTACGTACCAGAAATTGGAACCTAATTACACAACCGGAATCACAAAACCAGTCTCTCTCACGTGTGAGACTCATGCTTACAAAACTCACTCAAAGTTACACTCTCATTACACCATAAAGCACACAAACATTCCACACACTCATCAACACAACCTCTACACTATTAAATACGAGACACATCGATACTATACATGGCCCTTCCAAAGAGTTTCCTCATCAACACAATCCTTCTGCATCTTCCATATATGCAGCATTGCATTTGAAATATAGTGTTTCATAAAACAGAGACTTTTATCCAGTTCTACCAACATGGAATACCCTATGCTGACACCACAGCGCATCACATGAGCCTTGGGTACCTGAATTAATTTAAACCTTTATGTTGTAACATCAAAACACAAGATGTATTTAGTAGCATGCCAATATAATGATCCCTCTATAAATATGGATCCCTGACCAATCTCGTCTTCCTTGAAAGCTGGATGAGGAACCTTGTCTTTTTGTTGGATTCGCCGTCTCCAAGACATGGTCGCACCTAGAGTTAAAACCTCATAGTTCAATGTAGAGTCATCGAAGCGGCGGAATATCTGAACAACTTTATATTCATTATTTGTTGCGTCGAATCCGAATCCGCAACCAGTGCGCTCCTCTTTCCCTTTTTGAGGTCTTGGTTTCGGAAGCGTCACGAATTCCCTCGTGACTGGGTTACAAATGTGCATAGGATAATCCGAATAAAAACACACCAAACCATTGCAAGTGTCACACCCCCAAATTAGCGTCAACCAATTTTGACTTAGGAATGACTCGGCAACACTAATGGTTCAGTGAATCAAGCTTCACC
>JAJJMA010118696.1:0-12598 GCA_023529015.1 Papaver nudicaule
TAATGAGAGCCAACTTCCAACTAAATCTTAATTAGTAGAATTGACAAGCAAGGCCCTATATGAACCCTTCTATGCCTTGAGACCGATACACAAACTCACCTTCATCTCAGTTCAGTAAACCTCTCCTTCCGTGAGAACTGATATCATTCGCTTCCAAGTCTAGTAACTACGAAAAATGGCAGCGATGCTTAAGTTGGCATCGGCACTTTTTGCTTGCACGGTTTTTGTTGCACCATATGCTGCTGAAGGTGCAATCACATGTGACACGGTGGTAAGCAAGATGACACCATGCATCAGCTACCTGACAGGGGGTGCTCTTCCCCCTAGCTGTTGTGCAGGATTCAAGTCTCTCGTTGCTGCAGCTAAAACCGCTCCTGATCGACAATCTGCTTGCAACTGCTTGAAGAGTGCCGCCGGTGGTATCCCTGGGATAAACTTTGGTAATGCTGCCGCACTCCCTGGCAAGTGTGGTGTTAGCCTCCCTTACCAGTTCAGCCCCTCCACCGACTGCGCCAAGTATGTATTTTTATGATCCCGGTTTCGATTATGCATTCGTTTTTGTTTGTTAGAATTTCAAATTCACTTTTTACTCTACTTAATAATTTGGTTTTGTCTGTGCTGCTAAAAGACTAAATCTTTTTCTCTTTTGTGTTGCAGGGTACAGTAAATGCTGAATACATATACCAATCTATAAGGATGTGCAAGTAGGATTGCAGGGTGGAGAATAAAATGGATGTTTCGGTTATAAAGCCGTCTGTCATTTGGAGCTCGTACGCCCTTGGGCAAAGCTTGTTAGCTGTCGCATCCACTGTTTATCTAGTATGAATGTGTTGTTATGAATTGGATGTTGTGTTTGTTATTGTGCATGTGTCTCAAGAGTGTTAATAGTAGTTCCATGTATTTGAGCTTAATATCAAGTCACTCATGGTTGTTCATGTCATTTTCCTCCCCATTATTTAAAAAAAAAAAAGGATTTCACCGGAAATGAATTTACAACCTATAGATAGAACCATAGAGTGGATGGATCGGAAGGCGACCCATCTCAAGCTGGTCGCTACAATCAGTCACTTGTCAAGGTTCGTGAGTCCATGAGAGATGGTTTACTGGTATAGTCCCCTTGACGAAATGATGGATTTGCAAGTATTGGCTAATCTTTTGTCAAAACAATACCTATGAAAGAGATTCATGAAATGCTTGTCTTTCATTGAAAATGGATTTTCATATTTTAAGCAGTTGCAAGGAGAGACTTGACTCCTGAGCAACAGCTAGGTTGACTTTCAATTGCAACCCGACCAGTATAATGGACAAGGCCCTATAATCCCTTCTATCCTTGGAATCCATGGGCAAGTATAAGGCCTGGTTGTCACAGCGAACGAACAGATTTACCTACCAGTGAAGTTTAGACTTGTTGATGTAAACATTTTATTTTATTTTTGGCTACAAATTCATCGGTAAATGATAAATTCCATTACATGTAAACTCCGTTGCACTCTCAAATGGAATCAAAACTTGGAAATCGAAGAGGAATTACAAGAGATTAAAGACAAAGCAAGGTTAAGATCAAAAAATAAGATAATTCACAATCCAGTATTAGCCAAACTGTAAATTACACTAAGAATTGGATGAAGCCTCCAGAGTTCATTTGTTAATTTAATAGCCATGAAATGATACACGACACTGACAATGTTAACACTTGAAATAGCTGGACAATCCAAAAAAAAAAAAGTAAGGATTCTTCTTCATCATTTGCGCCTCCTTCTTAAGTAGTCTGAGAACTAATGCCGCTTACAACCAGATCTCTAAAATCAAAATGAAAAATCATATAAATACTCATTAAATATGAAGAACTGAACTACAATTGAACTGAAACAAAACATAATAATTATTTGAAGATCAAATGTACTACGGCAAACATTACAGTATACCTAGGAAAAGATCTTCGGACGAGGTGAAATATCTTGAGAGAAGAAATCATTGTTCCTATAAGTTTTAATAGTTGTTGTTGCAGCTGTTAGTACCAGCTGTTAATACATGTGATCCCTCTAGCTTGGTTCAAATTGGCTCCATATCTGAATGAAAATTATAGAGGGAAGTTTCAAGGGGTAAAATTGTTTGGTAATTTATAATGAACATGTTATCGCTCATTACGAGTAACCGAAACATCTTCTTTATAAGAGTAAAGGAAACAAAAAACTGCTTGCAATTGCTTGAAGAGTGCCTCCCTTAGTTTCTGAAATCCTCCCAGCAGCTAGTGTTTATGTGTTGTGAATTGTGAGGTTGTATTTTTCAGTAGTATCATGCATGGTTGTTTCATCATAATCATTCCTTTTTACTAATGTGTAAAGATTGAATTGGCAAAATATTTTGGTCCTTTTACACACCTATGAATGTAGATCCTGAAATGAGATGATAAATTTCAGAAGGCTAGCATCAGGGTCAGTATGGTTGCAATTTGTCGGTAATATAAACTCCATAATGCTTATCCACATTTTCTACACATTAAGTACTCGAATGGGTTCAATTAACACAAGTCATTTGGAATCAAATCTGGGAAATTGAAGATGATACACATTATTAATATGAAGGTGCTGAATACAACATTATTTTGTGATACAAAATGATAACTGAAAATTAGTGACGAGATTTCTGATATTAATTGAACGACAATTTATTGTGTATGAACTTGTGCAATTCCTAACAATTACCAACAAATGCTATCATATGGCTCGATTAGATTCTTCAAAATTCTTCAAGATCCTCGGATGAGAACCTAAAAACCAAAATGAAAATCAGACAAGACCAGATTAAAACGAATCCCACCAAAAAAAAAAAATTTGTACACTAGGATCTAAAATGGAAAAGAAAAAGTAAAGAATCAAACCTCGAAAAACACGGATAATTTTGAGAAATGAAGTGTACAATCCAGCACACCAAACAATAGAGCAAAACTGAAATTTAAAAGAGAATCAAGGAGAAACCAATTAATAAGAAGAACTTATCTACAATAATATTAAGAATTAAATAAGCTAGATTAAAGAACTGATATACAGAAATTACAATATACCTAAGGTCGCTAAGTTCCACAAAATGAAAAAATACTGAGAAGAGATATCATTGTGCGAAAGTAAGTTGTTATTGTTGCTGTTAACGCCGAGGGTGTTGAAATATGAGCCATGATTTTGTTCTGATAATCATAGATAGATCTCCTGTTTTGTTGATTGATTTAGGGTTCTCTCCGCCGATGCAAGAAGATCTGAATGTAGATTATAGGGTTTTCTAAGCCCTAAAATATCCTTATATAATCATGTAGGGGTGTTGATAGTTCAGATTGCTTTTGATACACGTGGAGGAACTTGAACGGGCTTACCGAATCAAGAGTATTTGGTAGTCAAATTTGAAATGTTGACCCATACTTGGCTCCCTCTCAATGTTGTTGAGCATGTTTTTCTTGAGTAGGGCAGTCAAACGGAAATCTGCTCCAACATTTTTTATCAAGCACCGTCATAACAGGTAAATGAAATTTCGTACCTATTTTTGTCACTTCATTACCATTACGAATGAGTCAGGTAACAACAATTCAGGTGTACTATATATACTCAGTTCAGGAGTATTTGGTTTCATTTTTGAAATGCACAATGCATGAGATGCCTTTAGTCTTTGGTTTAGGAGGGCTCGAGAAAAACAAAAAAGTATTACAGAGGAAAATGTTTATGGCTAAAATTGTTTGGTGAAAATTATGGCTGGAAACCATATTTTGTAATGTTGTTGTATTCATATTGATACATCTTGTAGCAGTGGTATGGCGGTGAGCAAGGTGACACAGCACATTGTCCACGTCTCAAATCTCTCGTTGCTAAAACTAGATCCACTCCTGTGTCTGTTAACTCAAACTGCTTGCAATTGTTTGAAGAGTGCCTCCCATGGTATCCCTCGGATTAAATATGGTAACGCTGCCTTGCTTCCCGACAAATGTGGTGTTTTCCTCCCTTACAAGTTCGGTCACTCCACGACCTCGGCTCACATATACAGTAAATAATAAATACATACCAATCCATACAGATATATTCATGTAGGATTGCGAGAATAGATGGATGTTCCGATTAAGAAGTAGTAGCTCATAAGGGGTTCACATGCCTTTGTGCAAAGCTTAGAGAGATATCATCAAGTGTTGAATATTGTGAAATAATCAGTGGATGTTGTTCCAGTAGAGTGGTCTGAGAAGAGCAATTTCTTTTTTTTGATCGGTTGAGAAGAGCAATTTCGGGGCAGCAATTTGTAAATCCGAATGGTAAAATCTATGGCTCGAAATATCGTTGACAGTTCAATTTCATTTCAACTATAGTAGAAATCTATCTACATTTTCCCCGCAGATAAAAAGTACGCAAATGAGGTGATTTGACCTTGGAATCAAATCTTAGAAACTGAAGAGGAACACGAGATTAAAGACAAGGCAAGGCAACAACAAATTACGATTATATATACAGAAAATCAAAAACAGATTTTCGGCACCAAAGCAAATTAGTTGAAGCCATTAAAACTCTTTGAACTACATTATAGGTATTAAACAGATCTAACACCAATACAACATTAACAAAACACAAAATGCTTTCGAGATCATAGATTCTTCCACCATTGTTGAAAAGGTGTATTATAACTATTGACCAAAGATTTCTGATATTGAAAAAATAAACTTTTTATTGTAAACGGCTCGCTTGATCATTTTATTGCAAACGAGCCACATGATGTTGCTGAGACGAAAATAACAAAAAGTCAGTAAGTTGTTTTCCAAGAAATTAAGAAATCATTTGAACTATTAGAAAAACATAATTAGAAAGAAAAAAAAAGTAGAAATATTAAACCTGAAAGATGGTATAACAACTAAGAAACCTGTGAAAAAGAGCTTTGATTAACTTTTCAATCAGAATCGTAAACAATATCTGCTGACGAATTGACATATGTCTCTTTCAGGTCATGGTGAACCCAGGATTGTATGAAATCAAAAGGAAATAATCAGCGACCCATTAAATAAAAAAAATAAATAGATATTAAGTAATCTAGTTTGAAGAACAAATTACCTGAAATTAACAATTCTGAATCAAGTTTAAATATTGAGAGGAAATATTATTATGCGAATTAGTTATTTCTGTTGCAATTGAAAAATAGTTCATGGATTTGTTTTGATGATCAATCAAGATCTGCTATGTTAATTGGTTTACGGTTTTTCTACTCTCCGCCGTCGTAGTGAACTTGACTACTTGCGAGAATACCATCAAGGCAGGTAAAAAAACCTTTATAAATGAGTGAGGGTTTTGATAGACGGTTGAGATTATCTTGTAGTTCAATCAAGTGTCTGCCAGTCAAAATTGTAACGTTGACCAAGACTTTCTTTTTATCCCCTTATACCTGGAATTCTGATGTTATGAATTTTTTTTTTTTGATCAAAGATGAGATTTTATTAGAAGAGTAGAATATACAAAGGCTGTTTCTACAAGTAGTAGAGAAATGTTACAGAAAAAAGAAACATGTTACAGGAAGAGATCCTCCCAGTTATTAAGCACAAAACTAGTGAAGTTTGTGTGAACCCTATGTCCCGCTGCAGCTGCCCAAATCAGAACTAAACTCTTTGCTTCATTGCTTAGATCCCCATCAGTTTTGAAGTAATATTTCTTCTCGAATGTGCCATTGTTCCTTTCTCTCCAGATGACATGAATGATTGCAGCTGGTGTAAGACTCCATATATAATTGCCCGTGGTTGTAAAATGTGTGTGGTACCAACTATGAGCTAGCACTCGCATTGAACCAGGCGTAACCCATGCCCACAAATTGCTGGGAATTAGATCATACCACAGTCTGTGTGCGATTGTACAATGGAGGAAAAGGTGGTCTTGTGTTTCGGTCTCATAGCCACAAATTCTGATGTTATGAATCGGTCTCTATCTTATCTTTGAAATTATTTGCTGCACTAGATGCTGCTCTTGTACAATCAAGAAAAACAATCATGTTGAAGAGGTCGGTTGAAGTCATGCGTTAGGATTATCTAGTTCAATCGCATAGGTAAGATGACGTCGATTATAATCTAATGTGACACCGGAACCGTAAACTGCCGTTCATTATATAAAATCTAATCTTTTGGCATTTAAATTCGAATTAGACAGGACTTAATGAGAGCCAACTTACAACTAAACTCAATTAATAGAATTGACAAACAAGGCCCTATATGAACCTCTCTCTATGCCTTGAGACCGATACACAAGCTCACAAGTTTTTCAGTTCGTCTCAGTTCAGTAAAACCTCTCCCTCAGTGAGATCATTTGCTTCCAAGTGTAGTAGTAATAACGAAAAATGGCAGTGATGCTTAAGTTGGCATGTGTGCTTCTTGCTTGCACGGTTGTTGCTGCACCATATACTGTTGAAGGTGCAATCACATGTGGTACGGTGGTCAGCAAGATGACACCATGCATCAGCTACCTGACAGGGGGTGCTCTTCCCCCTAGCTGTTGTGCAGGATTCAAGTCTCTCGTTGCTGTGGCTAAAACCACTCCTGATCGACAAGCTGCTTGCAATTGCTTGAAGAGTGCAGCTGGTGGTATCCCCGGGATTAACTTTGGTAATGCTGCCGAACTCCCTGGCAAGTGTGGTGTTAGCCTCCCTTACAAGTTCAGCCCCTCCACCGACTGCGCCAAGTATGTATTTGTACCATCCAGGTTTTGTTTTTGCATTCGTTTTTGTTTCTCACTTAGAATTTCAAATTCACTTTTTACTCTAATTAATAATTTGGTTTTGTCTGTGTTGCTAAAAGACTAAATCTTATTCTCTTTTGTGTTGCAGGGTACAGTAAATACTGAATACATATACCAATCTATAAGGATATGCAAGTAGGATTGCAAGAATAACTGAACTACTGATATGATGGAGAATAAGATGGATGTTTCGTTTATAAAGCCTTCTGTCATTTGGAGCTCGTACGCTCTTGTGCAAAGCTTTGTTAGCTCTCGTATCCACTGTTTTATCTAGTATGAATGTGTTGTTATGAATTGGATGTTGTGTTTGTTATTGTGCATGTGTCTCAATAGTTTTAATAGTAGTTCCATGTATTTGAGCTTAATATCAAGTCACTCATGGTTGTTCATGTCATTTTCCTCCCCACTATTAAAAAAAAAAAAGGATTTCGCCGGAAATGAATTTACAACCAATAGATAGAACCATAGAGTGGATCGATGGGAAGGCGAACCATAGGTTTGCGAGCCCTTGAGAGATCGTTTACTGGTATAGTCCCCTTGAGGAAATGATGGATTCGCAAGTGTTGGCTAATCTTTTGTCAAAACAATACCTATGAAAGAGATGCACATAAAGATCTTTAGATTCTTCAAAATTATTCAAAGGAGAAAGCTGATGTGTGCCGAAGAGAATCCTAAAACCATTTTCCAACAAAAAAAAAAAAAAAAAAACCCGGATCTAAAATAAAATGATAAAAGTACAGCAAATTTAACACCACCAAAAACCCCACAAAGCTTAAATAATTTTTCTATCTGAATCAATAGCATAACCAGATCCCTATAAAGTTCAACCGCCTTGATGCTACAAAAGATTGGTGAAGGTAATGTTTATTCCCACCAAAGCTCTTAACTCATATTCTTGTTCCTCAACTAGACTCACGTAGCTCTTGCTTGCATGTCTGTTGCTGCACCTTATATGCAGCTGAAGGTGCAATTTCATGTGGAATCAAAACTTGGAAACTGAAGAGGAATAAGAGAATATAGACAGAGCAAGTAACAACCAAAACTGTAAATTACACTAAGAATTGGATAAAGGCACCTCCAGAGTTCATTTGTCAATTGAAGTAGCTAGATCATAGATTCTTGTACAATTGTTGAATGAAAATGTAACATTGGTGATGAAGATTAAAAATACATTTTATTATAAAAGAAATTTGTGCCCTTTTTGACAAATATCAAAGAGTCATCATCCAGAGGCAGACAATCTAGAAAAAGTAAGCATTTTTCTTCATCACTTGCGCCTCCTTGTTGAGACATCCATTGGATACAGAGTTAGATTACTCATTTTCAGTGGGGTCTCTGCTTTCACAGCCAACCGCCACAACAAAAACTTCAAGATCATCTCAACCCGTAAATAACAGTATTTAGTAATTCCCAAAGATAACTGTCAGGAATTAAATGGTTTCATTCAACATGAACTCGTTTTAGAAATCAAATCTGATAAACTGAAAATGAATAATGAGAGACACTTCAACATATCTGATGTTATAAATCGTTTGTCATTAAAACAAATCCTCTTAGGTTGTTGTTCAAGAAGAGTTTAGTTGAAGTCATGCATGAAGACCACCTAGTTCAATCGGATAGTAAGAAGAGTTATAATCCAGTGTGATTACGAAACCATAAACCATAATCGGATAGTTCAATCGGTTAGTTAGACAACATCTGGCCGTCCCCCGTTAAAATACAATTAAGTACATACTCCGAAGGGGTCAAGAATCATTTTAGAAATCAAATCTTAAGATGGACTGAAGAATATAGACAGCCAAAATTAAGATCAAAATCTAATTGGAAAGACATGCATATGCACTAATTGGAATCAGAAGATAATTACAATCCAGTGATGATGAAACAGTAAACTTTTTTGCAATAGATTCTTCCACATATTGATGTTACCAATCCTGGTTCACTTAGACAGATCATAGATTCTTCTTCCACCATTGTTGAAAGCCCATATATAGTGAGTACGCTGAAGATATTCTGACTTCAAAATAATAAAAATCAGCCTTAGATGAAAATAATTGATTCTTTCATGCAAAGAAAGAACAAGATCTAAAATGGAAAGATAAAAGGAAAGAATCAAACCTGGATAGACTGGTGCAGAAATTAGATGATTAATCACTCATATAAGAATTCTCCCATAAGATTTAGCATCAATTGGGTGTTGGTGACCACCAAAACTTTCTTTACTACAAAAGAGTGGATGAAAATCTTTTCTTCTATTCAATAAGTTCAAAGTGCAAACACAGGGAGGATGAAATACAGACCAACAAATCCCAAGGGAAAATGGGTTCTGATTATCCAATGAAATCACCTGGAGGGGTGGATCCACTGAAAGTTTTGAGAGGAAAATTCATTGTGCGGATAAGTTGTTGACGATGGTGCTGAAAAATCAGCCATGGATCATTGACAGATCTTAGATCTGCATTACTTGTTTAAGGGTTCCTTCTCAACATTGCCGTGTTAAACTTTTTCTAAGGGCATTGGCGACGAAAATCTATTTAAACATTTAGGGGTTTTGGTAGACGGTTGAGATTATGAGTTATATACACGTGGAGAGTTCTAAACGGGGTGATTGAATATGCTTGAAGTGTATTGTAGTCATCTATGGACGACATGTACTGTTTGATCTTTGGGAAACATATCTCCAGTAAAATCACTTTTGTAGCTTCAATACGTACAACCATTCGTGTCACCTTGTTGTCGAAGATTTTGGTGGAAGTTATGCATCAAGATCACCTAGTTCAATCGGATTTGTAAGTCGAATTATAATCCAATTTGATAACGTAACCAGTAAACTACAGCTAATTAGATAAATTTTTGCTCTTTTACACTAAAATCTTAAAGATTAATTTTTTTCCAAAAATTAAGGAACTTAATAAAAACAATATTATAATCATTTTTATTGTTTTTTCCTTTTTAATCCATGACACTTGTCAACAATAAACCAATTATAAAAAAAAAAGTCAATTTTGGTTCTTTAATTTTGTTTTAATTAAGTTCTTTAATTTTTGGAATAAAGTCAAATGTGTTTCTTTTTGAAACAGAGAGAGAGTATTAGACACCACTTAATGAGGGCCAACTGGTAAAGTCGACAAGTATACATCCCTCGATATCTTCAGACCAATACACAAACTCACAAATTGTTTAGTTCATCTCATTTCAGGAAACCTCTCCTTCAGTGAAAACTGATATATCAATTGCTTCCATGTCCGGCAACTACAAAAGTATGGCAGTGATTCTTTTTTTTTTTTTGGTAAAGGGGTCCCATATTTTATTAGAGCAAAATCAAAGAATACAAGGCGTAAGCATAGCCCACTAGACAAGCCTAGTGGGCTTTCAGAAATGAAATAAAACTAAAGCTAAACAAAGAACCAAGCCTATTGGCCCATTAGAAACGATAGTAAAAATGGCCAGGCCATTCCACATCTGTTAGGAAGTCAGGTCTTCCATCATACGAAATTATCTCCCCTGTTCTTAATCCTTTAGCCCTTTTGGCCAAATTGTCAGCTGCAAAATTGACCTCTCGATATGTATGTTCAAATCTTATGACCTGATAGTGTCTCTTGAGTTGTAGCCATCTTTGTATCAAAAACCATGGCAGTGATTCTTTAGTTGGCATGTGGGTGGCAGTGATTCTTAAGTTGGCATGTTGGATTCTTGCTCGCATGGTTTTTGTTGCACCTTATGCAGCCGAAAGTGCACTTTCAGGTGGCGTGGTGGTTAGCATGATAAAACCATGCAAATCGGCTACCTGACAGGGGGTGCTCTTCCCCCTAGCTGTTGTGTAGGACTCAAGCCTCACGGCGTTGCTGCTAAAACCACTCTCGAACGTCAAGCATGCTTGCAATTGCTTGAAGAGTGCCTCCAGTGGTATGTTGTGAATATTGATGGTAACAAAATTAATGTGTTGTTGAGAATTAACTAGAGTTTCATCTGAGCACAAGTCATTCATGGTTTTACACTCACCATGAGAACGGTGTTTCAAATTGGCTGGGAATGCCATGGGGTTATGCTTTCACAGCCAATAGCCGGACACCCACAAGTAAAATTTCAGGATCTTTTAACAGTATCTTTACTCGAATAATAGGACTCAAATGGATTAATTTACCACCAAATTTTAGAAATTGAAGAGGAATAGGAGATTAAAGACAAGGTTGAAGTAATAAGAGAAATTGAGGTAGCTATTTAAGATCATCTATACAGAAACTGGAACTTATGCAACATTACAATTACAATGATAATTGAAAATTCGTGCTAGGAGATCTCTATTGTTGGATAACATTTTATTGTGAATGAACTTGTGCCATCTGGAACTTTCGACAAATATCTTCAACCCATGCTGATATACCCAAATCATGAGATTCTTCTAACCAGAAACCTTCTTCAGCGCAAAAATATCTAAAACCAAAGCGAAAAACAAAAGATACAATCATTTTTTAACCGAAGAGAACATCATTTGTACACCAAGATCTAAAATGAAAAGATTAGTAAAGAATCAAACCTTCATGGTTATGAGAAATCAAACTAGAACGCTCAGAGAAAACAATCAAACCAATCAATAGAGCAAGATCCTGCAATCAAAATGAAATAGTCAGAGATGAATATGACAAGAACTGATTTGCAGTTGCAAACTTTACGATACCGAATGATAGGTCAAACAAGTGAAAATTATGAGAGGAGACATCATTGTGCAAGGATAAATTATAATTGATGTTGATGTTGTTGAAATATAAGCCATGACTTTGGGTTTGATGATCATCAAATATATGTATAGATCTGTTGTTTTGATTGATTTAGGGTTCTCTGCTCTCCGCCGATGCAAGAAGAAGTGAAAGAAGTTTGTGTATAGGGTTTCTAAGCCCTAAATATCTTTATATAATCGCGTAGAGTGTTGATAGACGGTTGAGATTGTGCTTTTGTCAAACGTGGAGGGAGTTGAACTGGCTGAGTCGGCTGACTGAATTATAAGAGTATTTGGTAGTCAAGTTTGAAATGTTGACCAAGAACTATACATAGACATTGAGCCCATGAGGGACGACCTATTTCAACCAAGTTTCTTAGATTGACATAAACCTCAGTACTGTAGCTAAAACATTGCAGCTAGCTCTTAATAACTCTTAATTTCCTGCCGAACAGGTGCATCGACATTCCCGAAGGGCTATCCATCGGTGTCACATAACCTTTTCCCTATGAATCATCCTATCATTACTGTTCATGTTTACACTGAACAAGAATTTTGTTGAAGCCATGCATCAAGATCACTTGGTAGATTAATTGGGATTAAGAGACAACAACCACAATCTGGTAAACTGCAGTTCAATTCGTCGAACTGGTAAGATGAAATCAAATCTGAGAAATTGAAGACAAGGCTGAATTTAGAGAAGTTGGGCTAGAGGATTAAGATCATAAACTGGCACAAGTTATGCATCAGATTAATTTAAATCACACAACTTCATTTAATTGGATAAATCTTGATAAACTTTCTGTAAACAAAAGCATGATAACTTGAAGTAGCGAATACAACGTTATTATTGGATACACATTGATAATGTAATACTACTAGTGACCAGAGATTTCTCATATTGAATGACATTTTATTGACAATGAACTTTTGCAATCTTCAAGTGGATGGCTCAATAGATTCTCCAGCATTCTTCAAGATTAAATGGGAGTACCGCCCAAGTGCATCCTAAAAACAAAATGAAAATCAGAAACGAACAAATTAAATGAGAAGAGAACTGAGAATTTTATAACAAAGAAATAACCTCACAAAACATGATTATTAAACCAAGATCTAAAATAAAAAGATAAAAGTATGAAAT
>JAJJMA010118752.1:0-19555 GCA_023529015.1 Papaver nudicaule
AGGGCATAACCGTGTAGTAGAAATTCCCGAGAGGTGTCCGGAATGCCATTCTCGGGGCGTCATGCTCATACATCTTTATTTGATTATATCCGCTATGTCCATCCATGAAGGAGAACATGGCATGTCCACTGGTAGCGTCTAAGAGCATGTCGATGTTTGGGAGCGGGAAATCATCCTTTGGGCAACACTTGTTCAGGTCCCTGAAGTCGACGCAACAACGTATTTGACCGTTCTTTTTCTTGACGGGTACTACATTGGCCAGCCAGGTAGTGTGTTGGATTGGTTTGATGAACCCTGCCGCCAACAGCTTCTGTATTTCAGCTTTTATCTGTTCCTCTACGTCGTGTCTGAAATTCCTCGGTTGTTGTTTGACTGGTCTAGAACCCAGGGTGATAGATAAGTGGTGTGTTACTAGTTTTTCGTCGAGTCCTAGCATCTCCTCGTACGTCCAAGCAAACGTGTCTTGATATTCTTTCAGCAAGTTTACGAATTCAGTGCGCTCCTCAGGTGACAAGGTTGAGCTGATGGAGATAGGTCGGGGTGATTCCTCTGTTCCAATGTTGATAGTTTCAAGTGCATCGGAGGTGGAGTCCGTCCCATCTTGCAATTGTGGAGGCGCCTCCTGGACTTCGCCTTCGAGCTGTTGTTCATTGTAGTTGCATTCTCTGTGGCGGGGAGAGCTATGACTAGTCTCCCCTGTTAATTGCTAACATTGACGCCGGAGGTAAACCAATCTCCCTTTAGTATCCCAAGTTGTCATAAAATTGCCTGACCTTTTGTGCGTTGCCGCTTTATCTCCTCCTTCCCCCTGCTTCGTGTCTCCGCCTGTCTGTCGTTGCAGATCGCGTCTCTCCAGGGATGTCCAATTCGGGAGCGGCACACTGTAGATCTAGTTTTGGTACTAAGATGCCTCGTCCTTTGGATCTACAAACTCGGCGTCGTATATTGATGAGTATGGGGAAAGAGACGCAGTCACACGGACAATACCTTCATTTAGAACTGCTTTCAAACACCGATGGTAAGTAGAGGCGACGACTTTTTTCTCGTGTAACGATGGGCTTCCCAGTATCATGTGGTATTCAGGTTCTTTTTCGATCACGTGGAATTTAGCCTTCGTGTGGATGGGTCCCACCTTTAATTCCAAGTTGACGTGTCCGTAGGTACTTGTCTTGTTTCCCTCGAAGTCTTATATTACGATTGGGTGGTAGACTATTTGTTGTTTAGGGATTCTCGCGATTCTTAGAGTTTTGAGGGAGATTATGTTGGCTGCTGCTCCGGTGTCGACTAACGCTCTCTTGAACTTTGTACCTTTGATGTAAGCAGTTACATAGAGAGCACGGTTGTGTCCCTCTTCAACCATCATATCTTTGTCGGTGAAGGTGATGTCTTGCGTCTCCGTATCAGCAATTATGGAAATCTCGGAGATCATGGGTTTGGTTGGAGTTAGGTTTGCTTCAAAAGCGATGCAGTTAAGATCCTCAAACGTATCTACACGTTGTCCTTATGAGAAATGCAGGAGTTCACATAGCTTTCCGATGAGAAGGGTAGCTTCCTCTTTTGCTGATTTGTCGTAAGCGGTGAAGCTCTCGATGTGGATTGGCCTATCGAGATGAGTTTCTTGCGTCATCGTCCCTAGAGTAGCCGTCTCTCCAAGGAAAATCTTCTGGGACCGAGAGATTGATCTCCCACTGTGGTCGCCAACTGTTTTTGCCTGAAAAACAATGCACCGTCTCTGGGTACTTTCGTAGTGCTCGAGATCAAAGTCGAACAAGACGAGCCTAAACCAAGTCAATGGCCGTTCAAGTCTTGCTTCGGTCACAGAGAGGATAGAGGTTGATTTAGGGAGGGAAACAACGAAGAAACTTGAGATCAGGTTGAGGATGTGTGTTTTGGGTGTAAAAAATTCAGGATCTCCGTCGTAAGGTTGACTGGAAATCTCCAAGGCTAGAAGCGTGTTGTATTGCTCAGGTGTTTTAGCTCTGAGAATGTTTCTGAAAATGCTCTAGAAAGATGTTCTGCCTTGGAAGATAGAGGAAGCCTCTATTTATAGTGTTGAACTCACCCTGATATCTCGACAGAGAAGGTGGAAGTCGTGGAAGAGTGGAGGAGTGAAGGACATGAGTTGTTCTCTGTAACTGCTAGAGTCGTGTAGAAATGTCCACTCAGCACCACCTTCTCGTAACTGTCCATCATCTCTATCAGTTTCTTTCTAACTGCCGTAGACCGCCAGACCAATACCCCTAAAGTTATCCCCCCCGTGTGATGTTTTGATATCTCGAGTGGTATGCAGATATTGCATGGTTGTGTTGAGTTTGAACAACGTCGTGTGGCTATGACTCTGTGACCAACGTGAGTGTGGCGCTTTAGAGACACGCATAGTGGACGTATAGCAACAGCCTTGGCCATTGGCCAAGGCCAGGGATATGGCGCCATCGTGTAGCAGCAACGACCTTGGCCTTGGGCCAAGACCGGATCTCGTGGCGCCATGCATCATGGCGCCACAACATTTGCACTACGGCCTTGGCTACTGGCCAAGGCCAGTTTTGATATGGCGCCATGGTCTAGGAGACCACGGCCTTGGCCATTGGCCAAGGCCAGCTTTGTTGTGGCGCCATAGTTTAGGAGACCACGGCCTTGGCCATTGGCCAAGGCCAGCTTTGTTGTGGCGCCATGGTTTATGGCGCCATACCTAGGGGTTGAGGCCTTGGTGTCTGACCAATGCTAATCTTTTCGTATTCAGGCTATGCCACTTTGGCTATGGCATATTTGTGCACTCACGCTATGGTGTATTCGTGCGCTTGCGCTATAGCGTGCTGTAAGTCATGGCGTGCTTATCCATGGTATATTAAACCATTATGTGTTTAGAGTGTGGTCTGCCTAAGTGTGTTTAGGTTGTTGTATGCTTCTCAGAGAGCTCTGGGCAGGCCTGGAGCTGCGGTACTTCTGAGGTTTTCATTGAGACTCGGATGTCGAGTCATACTTTAAGAGGAAATCCGTGAGGATGCGTCTCTGTTAACTCTACCACATACCATTGAGCAATTTAGTTCTGATATCGAGGAATTCGAGGCGATGTCGACATGAAGTAAATTGATTGGTTTACATGTTGGTGCGGTTATCGGTACTGCACCATGATATTATCCTCTCCACCGGGAGTTATAAGAGAGAACTCATAGAGAGTATTTTCAGCTCATAGAATAGGTTGCACTCTGAGCTATAGAGATGCGCCTGAGTAGGCAATTGCATTTAGGTAAGGCATAATCAAAGAGTTGTTTTACATTTTTGTCCCTCTTCTATTTTTCACCATCTACACTTTCTAACTGTCGTAGACAACCAGAACAATACCCCTAAAGTTATTCCCCTGTGTGATGTTTTGATGTCTCGAGTAGTATGCAGATATTGCATGGTTGTGTTTGAGTTTAAACAACGTCGTGCGGCTACGACTCTATGGCCAATGTGAGTGTGGCGCTAGAGGCACGCATAGTGGATGTATAGGTGGGGGTGGTTCAGTTTCAGGTTGTGGGGGTTCAGGTTTCAGGTGGTGGGGGATCAGGGTTCAAGTGATGAGGGTTCAGGGTTCAGGTGGTGGGGGTTTCAAGTTGTAGGTTCAGGGTTCAGGGGGTGGTGGTGGTAGGGTTTCAGGTGGTGGTGGAGAGGTTCAGGTGGAGGTGGTGGGAGTTCATGTGGTGGTGGTGTTGGTGTTGGTGTATATATATGAGGAAGGGAGGGGTAATACGGTAAACATTTAACACCGTTTTTTGCTGTTTGGTTAATTCAGATGGATTGTGACCGTTTTGTAAAGCTTAATTTTGAGCATGACCATTTTGTAATCGTGTTTCAAAGACCTAAAAGTTATTGCCCCTAAGATAAATCCTGATATACTTTTCATCGGAAACTAAGCAGAAAAATGATGGTATAAACAATATTGTAGCTTTTAAATTTGCTAGAATTTGCATGAGTGACACCATCACTTCAAACTTTATTTGGCAGGGAGCCTATCTTAACTCTCTTTATTGTAATTTGAATATTGTCCGGGATTCGGATTTGTAACTGTGGTATTTAGAAGGCTGGTTTTGCCTCTAAATATCGTTTTTCTTATTACAAAAAAAAAAAAAAAAACATCCAAGACTGTGAAGTTTCATTTTTATTGAAAACAAAGGGTAATCGAAGTTCTTTTTGGGTATTGAAAGGGTATTCTGCTACATTGAAAAAGCTTGTATTGGCACCTGTGGAGAACTTTGAGATTTGGGTTTCGTTCTAGAAACTACCAATTAGTCCTAATATTAAACCTTATATTTCTGTTTAGTCCAGTGAGCCAATCATGATTATTATTTAGTCCTAAAAGTTTTTTTGTTTGATCCTAGATATTTCTATTTGGTCTTTTTTTTATTATTTGGTCCTTGGGTGATCGTTACCCATGTGGAATGACATCGACGTCCTTTTTAATATTACAAAAATACCTTTTTATCCTTAATTTTTTTGTTTATTTATAAAACTAATGAAAATATATTAAAAAAAACTAAATATCTCAAGAACTACAATTCGGAATTAAACAAATTTTATATATTCCGAAAGCTCTCGACGAGATCTATACAACAAGTACCATTGTCATTATGTTTCGAAACATTTTTTTTTCACGCTACCGTTGGCGGAATTCATTTCAGAAAATGAAGTGCTAAACGAATTTTATCTCATAATATGAAATGCTAAAATATAATTCATCTCATACTATGAAGTGTTAGTATAGATTTCATCTCATGTATGAAGTGATAAATGGAATTCATCTCAAAGTATGAAGTGACAAAATAAAAAGTAAAACTAATTTCTATGTTAAAGTAGAATTCATCTACAATGAAGTGATACATGGAATTCATCTCAAAATATGAAGTTAAAAATTGAACTCATCTAAAAATATATGAAGTTAAAAATTGAATTCATCACAAAATATGAAGTGATAAATGAAATTCATCTCAAAATATGAAGTTAAAAATTGAATTCATCTCAAAATATGAAGTGATAAATGAACTTCATCTCAAAAATATGAAGTGATAAATGAACTTCGTCTCAAAATATGAAGTTAAAAATTGATTTCATCTCAAAATATGAAGTACCATCACCGGTAGTGTAAATTTTTTTCTTCAAAACATATAAACAATGGTACTCGTTGTGTAAATCTCGTCAAGAGCTTTCCGAATATATAAAATTTGTTAATTTTCAAGTTATATTTCGGGAGATATTAATTTTTTAAATGTTTTGTTTTATTTTTTTAAAGAGAGAGACAATAAAAGAAAGAGTTATTATAGTCTTTTAATAAAATTTTGGGATATCGAAAATCCTTAATTGATGAGAGAGAATGAGCATGGTGGCTCCGCCCTTGGTGGTGGTGCTAGAAAAATCATTCAGTTGGATAGGAAAAGCTTTGAGATTTCTTTCGAAACTATTGGAAATCGAGAACTGGTGAAGGTTTTAGAAAGGGGATGGGGTGGTGCTCGAGCTTGGATTGCACCGCCATTCAAGGTAACTGAGTGGGTGATTCATTTGTTAAAGCAGTGTTATAAAGGGAAGAATAAGGAGGTGGCGTATGATTTCAAGGAAGGTGAGAACTTGTATGTTTTCTAGTTCCAATCTAATAAGGAGGGGGAGTGTATCAGGATTGGAAGAAGCAAAGTAGGTGAGGAGGAGAAGATGGTGAGTGTATGTATTCCAGTAGGAGATAATAAGAGCCGCTGGTCCATTCTTGTTGAGGTTTTGGATCTGCAACTGGAGAAGACGGGGAGTAGACGTCTGGAGCAACATGTTCTAAGGAGAGATGAGTTTCCTAGAACTAGGCTTTCTGTTAAATCAAGAATGCAGAGAACTTGAAAGGTTCTCATTTTTCAAAGAATGCAGTGGAATCAAGTGGCGGTGGAGATTAAAAGAAAGCTGGGCATAAAGAGAGTTTTGGTGGTGGAATGGGTAAATGCTTTGTCGGCAGCAGTCCAGCTAAGTGAAGAAGAAGGGTTGAAGGTTTGGAAGCCAGTACGATGGGAGGTGGATGGAGTTAGATTCACATTATTACCGAGCAATGTGGCGAATGTAAATTAGAAGTAAGAGGATTTCATCTAGTGCAGGGAGGAGATGGATATAGTATGAAGGAGGCTCAGAAGGAGGTGGAGAAGGTTGTATAAAGAAAGAAGAAGGAGGTGAAGGAGGTCAATATACCATTGAGCAAGTTTCTCAAGCTGTGCAATGGTTTTTAATCAGGGGACTTCACAAATCAAAGTGGTCTTCAGATTTGTTTAAGAAGATAGGTAATGACATATCTTTGGGGGAATTCAGATTTCTACTGAAACCCTAAGGCTCAAAGGGTTTCATTTCTTCAGGATTGCCGTAACTGGGAATCTCAGTCAAGTGCCGGCGGTGCTGGTGACAGAGGTGGCGGAGGAAAAAGTGGTTCTTACGGTTGAATGAGATCCAAACTACGTGGAGGAATTTCAGCTGGATGAGCTGCAATACCGGACTGAAGTGGTGAACTTTAGCAACTTAATTTTGAAAAATTTTGAAATTCAAAATTCAGTTGCTAACTTGATGGCGCGGAAAGAGGCGTTGGTGATGGAGAGTGCAGATTTAAATACGCCAGCTGAGGGAGAGGACGTGGCAGGAGAGATGATGGATGGGTCGGGTACTTGGGTTTTTATCCTTAATAAGGGTTTTAAACCAAATCCGGGTACGAATCAGATGGTAGTATTTGGCAAACTAGTGTTTGTGAAAATACAGCTACCAGTAAATCTGGTGGTGATGTCGGTAATCATATGGAGAAGGAGCTGGAGATGGATGAAGTAGAAGGCGATGTTAGTGAAGGTGGTGATGGAGGTGGTAGTAGTGCTGTTTGTAATGAGGTGGTGGAGAATAATATGATGGAAGTTACACCATTATTGGTGGAGGGGGGTCAAAGTGAATCAATTGTTGTACATGGATCTTAAAATCATAAGCTGGAATGTAAGAGGGCTTAATTCATTTGATAAAATGACTGCATTGAAGAATATGTTTTTAGCACAAAGATGTGATATTTGTGTTATTTAAGAAACAAAGGTGGTGAAGATGAATCATTGGAGGGTGAAACAGATTTGGTATGATGATGACTTTGAATGGATGTTTTTGCCATCAGTGGGAAGTATGGGCAACGGTGGTGGTTTATTAACTATTTGGAGTACAAATAAGGTTAAAAAAGAGGATGAAAGATGGGGAGTAAATAACATTTCAGTTCTTTTCTCATCAGTTGCTTCAAATGAAAAATGGGGCTTATGTAACATGTACTCCCCATGTGGGTATGATGAGAGAACAAGGTTTTGGGAGGATTTGGTGGAGGTGAGAAGGTGGTGGGAAGGGCCTTTATGTTATGCAGGGGATGTAAATGCAGTGAGGAATGAGGATGAAAGGAATAGAGGAGAGGGAGATAGTAGAAATAATGCTTTCTTAAATGAATTTATTTTAGAGAATGAAATGATTGACTTGCCATTACTAGGAGGTGCATTTACATGGTATGACATGCAAGAAGACCATGTTCTTAGCAGGTTGGATAGATTCTTGTTGAGTGTGGATATGGATGTACTGTTTTCTGATGCTATTCAGGTAGCACTGACAAGGGTTATTTCAGATCATAAGCCAATCATGTTGGTGACAAAGCCAAGAATTAAGAGTAATCTTTATTTAAAGCTAGAGAATAGTTGGTTACTGCATAAGGACTTATTGAAGAACATTGAGAAGTGGTGGAATATTATAGAGTACCATGTGTCAGCAAGTTTTGTGTTTTTCAAAAAATTACAAAATCTGAAATACTTCTTGAAGAAATGGAGTAGGGAAGAGTTTTGTGGTGTAAGAAGAGAAAAGAATGAGTTGACAGAGAATATCTAGATCAAATGGAGGAGACAAATGCTTTTTGTCTAGGGAGTTGTTTGAGGAAAAAATGTCATGTTTGTTGAAGTTGAGAAAGATTGAGGCAATGGAGGCTAGGAAGTGGCATAGTAGAGCAAAGCAAAATGAGTTCAGATGGGGGGACTCAAACACAACTTATTTTCATAGGAAGACAAGTGCAAGGAGGAAGAAAAATACAATTGCTAAGCTAGAAATAGATGGTGTAGAGTGTTTTGTGCAAAGCAATATAGAAATGGAAATGAGAGGGTATTTTTCAGGTCTTTTTACTGAACAGAATGATGTTGGCTGTTCTATGGATAATCTTGACTTTCCAGTGTTGGAGGATCATGAGAAGATGGAGTTGGAAGTGGAGTTTTAAGAGGAAGAAGTATATAATGTTGTTAAGAATTTTGGTGCAAATAAATCTCCAGGTCCAGATGGATTTTCAATGGAGTTTTATAAGCACTATTGGCAAGTGATTAAGGTTGATTTCATGAAGTTCATGGATGAGTTTTATAAATATGGTACATGGGACTGGAGACTAAATTGCTCTTTTATTTCTCTTGTACCTAAGAAGATGGACTCTTGTACACCAAGAGATTACAGGCCAATAAGTCTACTTAGCAGTGATTATAGAGTATTGTCTGAAGTATTGGCAAACAGGCTCAAGCAAGTAATGAATAAGTTGGTGTCAGATTTTCAGGGGGCTTTTGTGAAGGAGAAGCAAATTTTGGATGGTGTTCTATTTGCAAATGAATGCATAGACAGTAGACTAAAGGAGTTAAAACCAGGTGTGTTATGCAAGATTGACATGGAGAAGGCGCTTGATAATGTGAAATGGAGGTCTTTATTCAGGATTTTGGAGAAACATGGTTTTGGAAAAAGATGGATTTCATGGATTTCTTGGTGTAAGTTCAACTAATATTGCAGTGTTGGTGAACGGGAGTTCAACTGAGATGTTTATCATAGTGCTCTTTTCTAAATTCAGCTTCATACATGTCAACAATTCAAAAGTGGTTAGAATAATAAGCAATCTCCTCACTTCCTCCTCATTTGCATCAACAAAGATGATAGTATCATCTGCAAACTGCAAATGGGAAATCAACACTCCATTTTCAGCAACTTGAAACTCATTTAGTTGACCACTTGCATTAGCATCAACAATGAGTTTTGGTAGAATCTCCACCACCAATAAGAACAAAAAAGGTGAAAAAAAGAGTCCCCTTGTCTAAAGGCTAAGTGGATTTAGAGATACTCAAGAGAGAAAACAACTCTGTGGAGGAAGGTAGTTCAACAGAAATACAAAAACAATGAGTTGGTTTTTCTACCAACAGATGATGACAGGACAGTGGGAAGAAGTGTATGGAAGAACATTGTGAAATCTTCTGAGTTCTTGGAGGCGCACATTGTTTCAGTTGTGGGTAATGGGGCATTTACATGGTTTTGGATGGATAAGTGGACTAACTCAGGGCCTTTGAAGAAGAAGTATCCTGCAATATTTAAAGTTTGTAAGTACCCTCAAGCATCTATAGTGGATATGGTGGTGGATGGTAGGTTGCAGTGTGAAACTAAAAGGGGATTGTATGATCATGAGAGACTAGAATGGAATTTGTTGTGCAATGAGCTGGGACCAACTGAAAATTTGGGTGAGAAAGGAGATACAATAGACATTTTGGGGGAGTTTACAGTTAGAAAATGTTATGAGATCCAATTACAAGATAACAGTTCTTGTGACTTTGAGCAGTACTTGTGGAGGAGTGGAGTTCCAAATAAGGTGAGTTTTGTGTTATGCCTACATTAACTATGTTACAACATAGATGTGTGCATATAGAGAATACAAATTGCTAGTTTTGTAAGAAGGAAGAAGAGACAGGAGACCATATTTTGGTGTCACGTCAGTTTGCATATGAAGTATGGTCTCATTTCTGGAGGGCTTTTAAGCTGAAATAGGTCACTCCAAAGACTGTAAAACAACATTTTGAAGCTATGAAGATGAATGTGATGACTGGTAAGTGCAAGAAGCCGTGGTGGAAGGTTGGGTATGCTATAATGTGGCATTTGTGGCTGGAGAGAAACAATAGATCTCATGGAGGGAGGGCTAAGGAGGCAGATGAAGTTATTTTTGCAAGTTAAGCAGACACTGTCATTGTGGTTTAGTGATACAGACGTATTCAAGTTCAGTTCTGTAAATCAAATTTTGTTCCAATGGAAGACAGTCATTCACATGTAATTCAAAGTGCTTGACTGTTCTCTGGTCAGTAATTTAATTTTTTTTCACTTAATATAACCTTTTTGATTCAAAAAAAATAATAATAATAAAAGACCAAACAGAAAAGTCACTTTTATAAAAGGACTAAATGGACACACCTAAAAAAAGACTAAACAGTTTTTTCCCCTTGTTATAACTTGTCTTGTTCAAAGAATCTACGATGGTAGCGCAATGTTTGTTGTATACATTGAAGACTTATGCAGAGATTTGGAAGGCATGGAGTCTAGCCCAACAAGAGAAGAAGTCCAAAGTTGGTGAAATTGTGGAGAAACCCGGATTGGGCTTTAGACCACAGTTTTATGGGCCTTAGCCCACGCTTGACTGCACAGAAGCGTGGCTAAAAGCTTGGACGGGTTACTTGGTTGTTAATCTATCTTTAAGTCGGTTTGCTTTACTTTTTCCCCAAGTTTTGAGTTTCCTAGACCTAGGGGAAACCCTAAAACGTGATTCCTATATAAGGATGTGTATAGAGGGTTGAGAAAGGTATGAATGGTGTGTGAAAGTTAGAGAAACCTTGTTTGCTAGCCTTTGAGAGAAAAGCTAGGGTTTCGTGGTTGAGTGCAAAGAGGTAAGGAGCAAGAGACAAGGTACGTCTCGGGATTGCTACGGTGTAACCTAGATTTTTCTGGAACTCCCACAAAGGTGTTCTTACATTGTAATTGGTTCGTTGATAGTGGATTTGAGTTGGTGCGCCTCGAAGTGGATGTAAGCAATACACGTTGTATGGATATTGAAGAACCACTATAAATCTTGCGTGTCTTGTGAGTTGAATTACTTTCTCATTCTTTGTTATCTTTTGTGCTTGGTTTACTTATTATTCACCATAATATCTCAAGATTCTAGGGTTTCCGCAATTGTCAGCATCTCTTAAGGCAGAGTTTTCACTGACAACTAGGTTGTATGCGGAAGTTTCTTTGGTAAAGAGATTTCACTGACAACTAGGTTTTAGAGCTCCGGTTTAGAGCGGCTAAATTCCTGACAATGTTTAGGTTGTGACATAGTTTTCTGCGGGGTTGATCGGTGTATTTAGTAAGGGAAGTTTGTTCTGAGTTAGGAAATTATATCGGATAGGCTCAAGTCAGCGAGTTGACTTTTATGCTCCTCGGATCACTTTTTGTTCTCCCTTTAACAAAAATCAAATTCACCACCTAGGTGCACCCAAAAAAAAAAAAAATTTGAACTCCCCAAAATTCAGCAAAAAGCTGGTAGATGCAATCTAGCCCTCGATGCTTCCATAAAGCAATTTGGTTTACCCTTGGAAATCAGCTACATCATCTCAACAGCCACAACAAAGAGATGGATTCTTTAGATGGCCCTGGGATTCACCAAAGCAACAAAAACAATGTTAATTTCCAACAAAGAGAAAAAAGAAGGGAGAAAACTACTGCAAACTTATTGAAATAAGATCATACACAAGGTTGCATATTATCACTACACCGTTAATAAACATACTAGCTATCTCTATCAAATAACTCAAACCTCTCCTGATTTTGATACTAGCCCTACAATAGATGTTGATATCGTTGTCTCTCCTGATTACATTTGCAGGATTTGAATACGTAATTTTGACTACAGGACAGTTTCATGATCTACATCTGGGGGACAACAACCTGAAATTGAAATTTCTCTAGAAGTGGCAGGTATTATATGGGCAGGATAACACAAGCTGAAAGAAGTTCTTTATTGTGCCAGACAACAAGAATATATTGGAAGTTATAACATGTCTTTTCGTAGCTACATTGGCAGTACAACAGCTATTGGTAATAATAAGGCCGGAAATGAGAATGGATTACCCACCACCTGTTTTGAATAACAAAACTGCCTGTAACCACATATCAGTTCATTAAAGAAGAAGAGTAACGTATCTAAACAAGTGGCTAAGGCTTGCTAGGAGTAGGACCAGATGGTTTTGAAGCCTTCATTATGTTTGGTTTACTAATCTAGGTTGTGTAGAGGAATTGTTCTTGTGAGTGTAAGGGTAGAAAATGCCTTTGCATGGTAATAGCATCCTAAGGGCGAAGGTATACCAGAAAGACCACGTGTGGGAAGTATGGGATCATTGGTAAAGCTTTGGGCGAGACATCCCAAGATAAGGAATATCGGAGGTGCATACAGAAAGGGTTGGCGAGCAAAGCAACACCAGCGGGAATAAAGATGTTACAGCGAGGGAAGGTGAGAAGTAGTTGAGAAGTAGTTGAGCATTCATTACTCGTCAGAACGGATAGATTGTCAGAGTTGAGTCGTTGACTCAGTGGAAACTTTGTCAGCAATCCTTATCCTTTAGAAGACTTGCCCGCAAAGACTAAATAGGTGAAATATTGCATCGGCGATACATTGTGTCGGCGAGTGAAGACAAGTTAGCGTCAGAGTATGAATTGTCTGTATTAGCTGTATAGCACTTTTTAATCTCCTATAAATAGCGAGAGAAACCCCTGAGAGAGGGGTTGGACATATTTCGGATTGGTCTAGAGAGAGGAAAAGTATCATACTTGCTCTCTATAGCCCAGGGCTGAAATTAGGGTTCTTATTGAGAGATTATACATAGAAGATTGGCTAGGTAAGAGAGAATTGTAATCATGATTATACTAGTGATAACCCTTGGATGTAGTCCTCATGTATGGGGGCGAACCAAGTAAAATATCTTGTCAAGTATCTCTAACCTTTATCTCCTTAATATTTCTTATGTTACTTGCTAGATGCATGTTTAGGAATGATTGTGTGTATGTCAATGCATGATGTTTGGGTGTACTGTCTAAGATCTAACCAATGGGATTTTAGACAGTTACATTTTGGCGCTAGAAGAGGTTTTGAACTTGTGTTTTCTTTGATTTTTGACATGATTTGTTGAAATTATCATATGTTATCTTGTTTCCATATGTTGTATGATTTACATATCTCAGATCTCGCCAGTAGTGTTTTATTCACTTTTTCTTGCTATTTGGAGATGTTATGCTCGTTGTTTAAGACTTTCTTTGTGTTTCCCCTTTTGCTTTGCCATATATAGTATATAGTATGGCCTGTTATGAAGTTCTCTTGTAGCATATTGCTAAGATTAGGAAAACCAGGCTATTTCTAGTATTTTGTAGCGCCGCATCTGGGTTTTTAGCACATCTTTTTGCTATTTTTAGAAACCATGCCGTGTTAGATGCTGTCCTTGTTAAAACTGAGAGCTTGCGGACTTGTTTTGTTGTATCCATCACATATTTCACTTTTATCACATGAGTAATAGAGAAACTGGTTATGTGGATTGAAAAATGTTTTTTTTTTTTTGTATGATTTCCACCTGGAGAATGCAGATATAGATATATATTTCCGGCAAGATTAGTATCCTTTTCCGGTGAGTTAGTATGAACTTTAGGGTCATAGATGAAACTTTTCAAAAAAATTCCAAGTAGTCGCCGTACTGCCGTCTTGATTTGAAAATCACAATCACATATGATGTTTTTGCAATTCTTGTCATGATTAGGTCATCATTGACACATCACGTGATTTAAAGCTGTTATTTTTGTCCTTCATTCATCAACATTCTGAAAAGCAACCCAACTAACTTATTTGGCATTTACCCACAGTACTAACAGAGCATACTGTCAGGAAGTGTGTTTGTCTTCTTTTACAGATCTTCGGCGAATGGGTCCTAGAGGAAGAAGCGGTAAAGCCCCAGCGGGTAGGCCTCCGCGATATCCTATCCTTCCTACACCAGTGACGTTCCCCAGTGGTCACAACACTAGAAGCAGGGGTGTGGAACCAGCTGGTCTGGCAGATACTTTTTTGGCAAGCTCATCTCGGTGACCACCTGTTCAGCGAGCATCACGCCGGGAGGAGGTTTACATGGAGGACATCACTCACTTAGAGAATGCAGAAAGATCACCTGAGCCTAATTCATTACTATGAAGGGTCAGCAGCGAAATAGAAGCAAATGTTTATGGAGAGCAGGTTGATGGTGGTAGATTCACTCAGAGAGCCATCGACGAGTCATCGAATGTTGTGGGAGTAGTTCAAGATGCTAGTGCAAGAGGTACATCAGAAGTTAATGTTCAACATCGGGTAGTGCAAGATGCCGGCGAAGTACTACACGTGGCAGAAGAAGTCCCAGCAGTAGTAGCGGAACCTATCACGGCGGGAGATATTCCACAGGCTGCTAGTGGAAATGATGCAGCGATAATACCAGGCGCCACTATAACTCGCCCAGTAGTGGTGGCAGATAACACAGGGTCCACAAATACTACAGAAACCTTGCTGAAACAAATCCTTGAGGCCAATAACAGGCAGGCAGATCAGGTGCAGAGGCAAATGCAGTTGCAGATGGAGACTGTACTTCAGAGCCATAGAGAGTTGAAGGCGGAAAGCAGGAAAGCAACACAAAACAGGGGCCATGTATCCCATTCGCATACAACTCGCCATGCATCCCATTCGCATACAACTCGCCAGGCATTCCATTCGCATACAACTCTCCGATCGGAAAAAAATGGAACTAGCAATGGAGGTCTCGGATTCGTCGGCGAAATATGATGAGAGGGGCAGAAGGAAGGACGTGTCTAAAAGAGATAGCGAGGAATATAACGATTCTGGACGGCGGAATAAGGTAGATAAAGGCATGAAGAGAGACCTTCGCCGGTTAAAAACCAAAGTGGCATCTTTAAGCGGATCTTCAAAGGAGTCGAAATACAAGGTCGCACTTTCAGAGGCGCAGAAGACACCTTTCCATGATTGTATTACATATGGGTATGTGTCCACTAGGTTTTCTATGCCTAAGTTCACATCCATCTACGATGGAACTGGAGACCCTGCACAGCATTCAAGAGCTTATAAGCGAGACTTGGCGGCATGGGTAAGATCAGATCCCATAATGTGTATGGCGTTCCCTGCTACGCTTAAAGATGAAGCCTTAGCTTGGTTTGATGGATTGGAGGAAGGAAAAATTAAATCTTTTGAGAAGTTAGAGAGCAAATTCTTGCGTGCATTTATTCAGAACAACAGAAGTCGGCCTGGCGTGGAAAGACTATTTAACATCAAGAGAAGGACCTCGGAGACTTATAAAATTTTTATCCAAAGATGGAGAAAGTCGAGCAGCGAAGTGGGATCAGCGGTATGAGATAAAGAGAAGATAAGGTCATTCATTAGCGCCATGGAGACGACAAACCCATTGTATCAAAAATTATTTTGGGAGACGCCGAAGGACATGAAGACTTTGAGAGCAATGCAGGATGAATGGATAAATTACGAAGAAATCCGAGAGGAAGAGCTTCGCCTAAAGAAGGAGAGAGCGAAGCAAATTCACTCGATCAATAGTTTCTCACCGGAAGAGCAGGAAAAAGTTAAAAAAGAATGGAAGAAAGCAGAACATCGGAAGTTGGAACAAAATCCTTCTTCGGCGATGGTAGTACCTGAGGTTATAAAACAACAACAGCAAGTTACCACTGAGCAACATTGGAACTCGCAGAAGCGAGAGAATTATGATGGAAGAGATAGGCAAGATAATCGAGGAGGCAACTATGGCCGAGGTGGAAGATATAATCGGCGAAATGGGAATGGCGATAGAAGATATAACGGAGATAACAAAAAGTTTGGCAGAGGCAACCAGCAGCCTTTCCAAGATGCTACTTTACCAAGGTTACGTGTCTCTTACACTGATGCATTTGGGCAAATTGAGAGTTCAAACTGCAGAGATGACATTCGCTATCCATACAATAGAGGAAATCCCAGAGCCCCGCCGACCAATACAAATTCCTTTTGTCAATTCCATCAATTTCACGGCCATACAACTGAAAACTGTACCGGCATACAGCAAGAAGTCCACAGATTCATCCGCTTGGGGAAATTTCAGGAATTCCTAGAATTTCCACCGCCGCCTCCTATCATGGTCCAGCCAATTCAAGCCATCCCAGCTCATACTCCGAATGTGTACGAGGTAAAGGTCGAGCGAGACTTGTTGGAACTGGACTGCTTTTCCATTGGGCATTCATAGATCACCAAATGGGAAAATTCTGCATTCAGCCAATTCTCTAGTCCTCACTATACAAATGGGAAAATTCAGATTGCCTAAGGTGCTTATTGATCCAGGCAGTTCAGTAGACATTCTTTTCAACACTGCTTTCGAGGCAATGAGAGCGAAGGATGATGAAATCCCCTCGCCGACAGTCTCCTCTTACAATATTTATGGATTTAATGGCATTGCTTCTAAGCCCAAAGGCGAAATTGAGTTTAAGATCATGATCTGCGATGAATATTTCTTGAATACTACTCTTTGCATTGTGGATGTTGACTCGCCGTATGCTGCCATCCTTGGAAGACCATGGCTCCACAGCTTAAAGGGAGTACCTTCCACTTACCATCAGCGTCTAAGATTTCCAACACCTATGGGAGTCGCCGAATATGTAGGAGATTTGGCAGTAGCGAAAGCTTGCAATTCGGCGGACGTACAAATGCGAGAGAATAGGAAAGCAAAGATTGCAGAGAAAAAGAAGCTCGACAAGGAAGCTGTTAAGGAGCAAGAGATTCAAAACTTCATCGCCGACCCGTCAACATACGTGCATTCAATAAACTCGGTAGATGACTCGGCGAAGTCTGAAGAGAAGACCTTATAGCAATTAAAGGAGCCATCGCCGATGGGAGAACCAGAATTACATTTTACGGCGGTGGAACCTATTAGAGACATAAATATCGGCGACGAGAATGATCCGAAGATGGTAAAAATTGGTACTTTGTTAAATGAAGATGAGTCGGCGGAGTTACAAGCACTACTCAAAGAATATGTTGATGTCTTTGCCTGGGGCATGAATGAAATGCCAGGCATCGACCAGGCGATAGCATGTCATAAATTGGATATTGATCCCAAGATCAGGCCTTTCAAGCAAAGGATAAGAAAATTGGCTCCAGCCTATAAAGAAGCAGTGGAAGCAGAGATCGACAAGATGAAGGCGTATGGTATCATAAGGCCAGTGCAATATCCTCAATGGATAACCAATAGGGTAGTGGTACCAAAGAAGAACAAGGGAGTGCGGATCTGCATTGACTTCAGCGACCTCAATAGAGCATGTCCAAAGAATAGTTTTCTGCTACCAAGTATTGACCAAACTGTAGATGCTACATCAGGTCATGAGTTGCTGTCATTCATGGATGGTTACTCAGGGTATAACCAAATACCCTTGGCGGAGGAAGATCAGAAGCACACAGCTTTCTTCTCCACCAAAGGATTGTTTTGTTACACTCGAATGCCCTTTGGGTTGAAGAACGCCGGCGCTACTTACCAAGAAATGGCGCAGAAGATGTTCGAAAAGTGGATAGGAAAGACAATGGAGGTGTACGTCAACGACATGCTTGTCAAGAGCAAGAAGAAACAAACTCATGTGGAAGACCTCAGAGAAATATTTAATCACATGCGTATTACTAAGTTAAAAATCAATCTGGCGAAATGCGTTTTCGGTGTAACCTCAGGAAAATTCTTGGGGTACGTTGTCACTAAGAAAGGTGTAGAAGCTGATCAGGCCAAGATTAAGGCAATTATAGAGATGCCTTCGCCGGTAAAGGATGTCATGCGACTCAATGGAACTTTGGCATCACTTAATAGATTTATCTCCAGATTCTTGGACAAATGCAAATTATTCTTCCAGACATTGAAGAAAGGAGAAAAGTTCAACTGGACTGAGGCACATGAGACTGCATTTCAAGGTATTAAAAAGTATCTCGCCACTCTCCCAGCAATTCAACCACCTGAGCACGGCGAGGAACTCAGAGTTTATCTCGCCGCAACACCTTTCGCCATTAGTGCTGTGCTTGTAAGGACCAAAGGCGGAGAAACGCCTATCTACTATATCAGCAGAACATTACAAGGGGCAGAAAAGAACTATACTAAAATTGAGCAGTTGAACTTGGCGTTAGTCTTTGCATCTCAGCGACTACGTCCATACTTTCATGCTCATCCCATTGTCGTCCTAACCAAAATTCCAATAGAATCTATCCTGCACAGTTCTCAAAGAGTGGGGCGAATCGCCAAGTGGAATCAGCAAATTGAGCAGTTCGGCGTCCAATATGAAATACGTACAGCACAACGGTCTCAGGTTATCGCAGACTTCCTCGCCGACTTCCCAATTGATGAAGAAGAAGAGATAGAAGAAAGAGATCCCATTCTCCTTAGATGAGCGAGAAAATGAAATGCCGTATCTATTGAAATGCAGTCCTAGCGGATGGGAAGTTTTTGTAGATGGTTCATCAAATAAAGAAGGAAAAGGAATAGGAATTGTCCTAACCTCGCCGAAAGGAGCCAGAATAGTGCACTCACTGAGACGAGAATTCCCGGCGACTAATAATGAGGCAGAGTATGAAGCGGTTATTCATGCCATGCGAATACTCATTGAAATGGGCATCAGTGATGTTAGACTAACAAGCGACTCTCAGCTAGTGATTCGAAAAATCTCTGGGCGATATCAGACAGCAGACCCGTCTCTGCAGAAGTACCTAAAACTTGCTAGGGAGTATGCCCAGAGGATCTCAGGTATCAAGTTTCGCCACATCTGCAGAAAGGAAAATAGGCATGCAGATGCCCTGGCTTTCATCTCTTCAATGATGACAAATCCTGATGTCCCTTCAATAGCTATTGAAAGAGTGAAGCAATCATCGGTAGCAGAGCGAGAACAAAGAGAAGTGTTGACAACAAGCACTGAAGAATCAGCAGAAACAGATTGGAGAACGCCGATACGATATTATTTGGATCGTTCAACGTTACCAGGGAAGCAAATTTTAGCTCACCAAGTCATTAGTCGATCGGCGAACTATGAACTTCGAGACGGAATTCTGTACCACCGGTCATTCTCTGGACCATTGCTGCGTTGTGTATCAAGAGAAGAAGGCAAGAAATTATTGGAAGCAATCCATGAAGGAGACTGTGGGAATCACAGTGGTCAAAGAGCTTTAGCATTAAAAGTTAGAATGCAAGGATACTATTGGCCTTGGATGAATAGAGACGCAAAAGAATATGTTCAGCGATGCAAACCATGCTAGTTGTATGGAAGAAGAATTAAAGCGCCAGCGACATCCTTAAATTCAGTGCTCAGCCCTTGGCCCTTCGCCAAGTGGGGCATCGACATCATTGGACCGCTAAATACAGGCTCAGGGCAACGGAAATACATCATCGTGGAGACAGATTATTTCACCAAGTGGTGTGAAGCTAAAGCTATCAAGAAGCAGACGGGACAGGAAGTATTCACATTCATTTGGGTAAATATATTTTGCAGATTTGGTGTACCGGCGGAGATATGTACTGACAATGGAAAGGAACTAGTTGGCGACAACATTAGAAAATTACTCGCTAATTACAGCGTCAAGCTGGGAAAATCAACTCCTTTGTATCCTTAGAGTAACGGGCAAGCGGAAGCCACCAATAAGACTATTGGAATGGGA
>JAJJMA010118774.1:0-13639 GCA_023529015.1 Papaver nudicaule
TCACAAGGAAAGCTTAGTATTCTTAGTAAAGGTGAGACCTTTTATGCTTTTAAGTCTTAAAAGTTCCTTCTTTACTTGCTGTATGCGAAAAATCCTTTGTTTTCTTTACAAAAACTTGATTTTTTGCAAAAACCTAGCCTTTATCTTCATAAAGGTTAGACCTTTGAACTCAGATTTTGTTTTTAAAGGATAAACAAAACTATTGCTGTTGATTTCTGCCAACAGTAGACGTATTTGAAACTGAAATCCATTTTGGATCTGGTTTTTTCTTCAAAAAACACCATTAATGGAGGGTAGAGGGTTTTTCTGAAAAGGTTCTCTCTGAAAAGTACTGCTTGTACTGTCTTTTTTGTTTTCACAGACTGCTGATGTCACCGACATCACTCTCAAACAAAACCTGACAGCCCAACTACCCAGTTTTAACTTGTTCAAACATCTTTCTGTCTCTTTCTGTAATAGCTTTCAAAATGTTTTGAAAAGGTGTACGGATTTCTTGGATCTCTGAAACTGTCAGGTTACAACTAGCACTTGTGGATTTACTCTCTGACAAGAAGGTTATATCTTGATTTTGCTTTTCAGGAGAAGATGAAGACTGCTAACGCCACGGACTCTGGAAGGGACCCTCCAAGGAGGATCACCAGGAGTGGAATGCAGGAGACGGATCGTGAAGTCCCAGAGGATACTGTCGCCTCTGGAGAAAGTGCACCACCAGGTTTTCCAGCAAGGGTGCCTCAGAATACCAGCAATGGGATTCTGGGAAAGACCACCAATACTGTAGGAAAAGAACCTGGGGCACAAAAGAAGAAGGGTACTGCTAGCAGCATACCTGTGAAGACTAAACCTTTGACAGAGGTTTATCATAAGAAGCCCCCTCAGAAAGATCTTGCCTCAGAAGCAACGATTATGAGGGCGGGAGTTGACTCTCCGAGAGAAGAAGAGGACTTGGATCTGCACACGACAGACTCAAACAGCTCTACTGAGGCCTCTCTGGAGGGAGACAATCGGATCATCGACGCTCTCAACGGGCTTCCCAGAGGGAAGGTCCCAGAGAAAGGTCGAGAAGATACCTCTGAGAAAGGTGGACCTTCCAGGAAGGTTACAATAGTCTCAGAGAGACAACGTGAAGGTACCTCTGGGAAGGGTGAGTCCTCCAGAGGAGCAGAAAAGACCTCTGGGAAGGGTGAGTCCTCCAGAGGAGCTAAGAAAACCTCCAGAGCAAATGGCCATTCTGGAGTTGACAAAGTCACCCAGAGGGTGAGGCCAACTCGTGCCGAGAGGGGTAAGTCTGTGGTCAGAAACCCAGAGTCTACCCCAGAGGACACTCAGAGAGCAAAAAGAAACAAGGTCAGAGCTCTAAAGAGGAAGATCCGTAAGCTCTCTGAGGCTAACAAGAAGTTAAGACAAGAAAAGGTCGTGATTACTGACAGTGACTCATCTAATTCCTCAGACGAGGAGGAAGAAGATAGGAGGAACTTAAGGTATAAGAGACCCAGAGATGTTCCAATCACTGAAGTGATTTCGGACGACACCTCGGACGATGATTCTGAGGAAGGCTATGCTGAGCCATCTCTGACAGACATCCTGGCCGCCCGAGAAAGGAAAATTCGGGAGCTGGAAGAAGAGGTTAATCTCAGGAAAGCCATAGCAGCAAGTACTGAGAACAAACCGGAACTTATTAGGAAGGAGGGCAAACGATTGGCAGAGGTAATGGAAGATGCTAAGCGCTCACCATTCATCTCAGAGATCAATGCTCTCCCGATACCCAAACGATGTACCTTAAACTTCCAGAATAAGTTTGATGGTACGGGTGATGCTATCCAACACATAAAGGATTATGAAATGGCTCTAATGCCATGGCAAGATCGACAAGGGGTTATGTGCAAATTCTTTCCAGGAAGCCTCAAAGAGGAAGCGTTAACTTGGTTCAACTCCTTGGAAAAGGGAAAGATCAAGTCGTACGAACATCTTCAAGAGGTCTTTCTAGAGAATTACATGTATAACAGCAAAGTCAAACCCGGGATTGAGAGACTATTTTTCCTCAAAAGAGGAAGGGGAGAATCCCTCAGAAGCCTAGTTGACCGGTGGAGGAAACTATGCGCTAAGATAGGGAAGGTCCCAGCAGCCTATGCTATCCTTGGTTTCAAAAATTCTCTAAATAAGACTGACCCTCTCTTCGTCAAGCTATGGAACGAGACTCCAGATAATCTGGGAGACCTCAGAAGAATACAGGAGGAGTTCATAGCACTAGAAGAGACGCAGGATGGCACTTATGACAAGTTGCTCTCTGGGAACATGAGTAGAGGAGCAAACGTGGTAGAACCACAGCCCCAGGTCACTCATTCTCAACCTCCTGCTGCGGTCCCCACTTCTCAGATCAAGAGAAACAAGTCCAAAGAATTCAGAGGCAAAAGATCAGCTAAGGACAACAAGAAGCGAGATTTTGACGACGCCACGTACACTAAATTCAACGTTCCAAGGTCCACCATTTACAAGGAAATCAAGGGCAAGCTTCCCTTCGAGGATCCTATTGGAAAGGGCATCCAACCTGACTATTGCAAGAACAGTAAGGATTACTGTGAAGTGCATGGGTGGAACGGCCACTCTCTCGACAAGTGCAGGCACTTAAGGACTAAGGAGAGAGCTGGAGAAGTTAGTAAGTAGTGGAGAACTCAAAAAGTATATTGCCAAAGATTCTGGGAGCACCCAGAAGGCAGTAGAGAAGATATTCAGAGTTGAGATGCCCAGAGAGGCACAACATCTCAACTGCAACACTATTACCCATTCTGTAGAGTTGCCCTCAGAATCATCTCTGGGGCAACACTCTCTGGAGAGAATCCATAAGAGAAATACAAATGGGGAAGAAATATTCAGCATGGCTCTAGAACTCCCCATGGAGGAATGGATGAAAAGACCAGTTTCATTCTCGGCCTCTGAGGTGCCTCAGAATGGGAAGACTCACAACGATCCTCTGGTAGTGACCATGATGATCGGGCAGTGGGGCATCCCAAAGATTCTGGTGGATGGAGGAAGCTCCGTGGAGATCTTGTTCTATAGCACATTCGTGAAGATGGGTCTAAAGGATGAATGCCTAATCCCCTCAACCTACATGGTATATGGATTCAATGGATCTTCCACTAAGCCCAAAGGAGAAATAACACTAGAAGTACACGCTGGAAAAATCATCACCTCTACGACTTTCTGTGTAGTTGACGTTGTGTCACCCTACTCTGCCATCATGGGCAGATGGTGGATTCATGGTATCAAGGGAGTCGCTTCCACTTACCATCAACGACTACGGTTCCCCACCCCAGAGGGAATAGCTGAAATCATGGGAGATCCCAGAGAAGCTAGATACTGCTCAGAAGTAGACGTGAGAAACTGTGTGGAAAAGGTTAACACTCCCAGAAATTCCAAGAAGAGGATTCTGGAGCAGGAATGCCAGAAGGAAATTGATGAATTCATTGAATGTTCCACCTCCGCAAGGATAATGCGTCAAGCGATCAACAAAAACAAGGGACGAGGGGACAGAGAAGAGGAAGAGGCCATTAGACTAGCTTGCCTAGAATCAATGGTCCAGAAACTCAAAGAAAAGACTGTTCACCAGGTCTCTGAGGATACCCAGATGGCTGATGCCTCTGGAAAGTTATAGCAATCAAAGGCTCAGACTGAATTAGGCCCCCAGAAGCCTGCATTCTACACGTCTGAGCCGACAAAGGAAGTGAATATAGGAGGCCCAGACACACCAAAAATGGTTAAAATTGGGACGCTCCTAGATCCTGACCTTGAAAAAGAACTCGTAGGGATTTTGATGAGATATGTCGATGTGTTTGCATGGAAGATGGAAGACATGCCGGGAATCGATCCCGAGTTGTGCCTCAAACATCTGGGAATCCCAACAGACATAAGCCATCATCATCTCCGAATCCATCCAGGTGTCAAACCTGTGAGACAGAAAATTCGAAAGATAGCCCCAGTATATCAGGAAGCAGTCCAGAAGGAGCTTCAGAAGATGGAAAAGGCTGGAATCATTCGGGAGGTGCAGTACCCACTTTGGATCTCCAACATGGTACTTGTCCCGAAGAAAAACAACGCTGGGGTACGAATATGCATTGACTTTAGTGATCTAAATAAGGCATGCCCCAAGGACAGCTTCCCACTCCCGAGCATAGATCAACTAGTTGATGCTACCTCTGGGAATGAGCTGTTATCATTCATGGATGGTTATTCTGGCTATAACCAAATCCCTCTGGCACCGGAAGATGAGGAGCATACTGCATTTTTCACTCCCAATGGGCTGTACTGTTACACAAAGATGCCATTCGGACTCAAAAATGCAGGGGCAACCTATCAGAGATTAATGTCCAAAATGTTCTTACCTTGGATTCACAAAACTCTGGAGGTATATGTGGACGACATGCTTGTCAAAAGCAAACAGTCCAGACATCATGTCAGAGACCTGGAAGAGATTTTCGCTCAAATGAGGAAATTTCGCATGAAAATCAACCCACTCAAATGTGCATTTGGGGTCACCTCTGGGAAGTTCCTGGGTTACATGGTCACGAAGGATGGTATACAGGTGGACCCTGAGAAAGTCAGAGCTATCACAGAAATGCCCTCACCAGTAACTCGGAAGGACGTCCAGAGGCTGAATGGAAGATTGGCTGCATTGGGAAGATTCATTGCAAGATCCTCCGACAAACTTAAGCATTTTTTCAGCATTCTGAAAAAGGGCCAGAAGATGGTCTGGAGTAAGGAATGTGAGGAGGCGTTCTATAACGTCAAAAAGTATTTGGCAACAATGCCTACACTACAAAAGCCTGAACCGGATGAAACATTATATGTTTATCTAGCAGCCACCTCCTATTCTATCAGTGCAGTATTCTTACGCATAGTAGAAGGTGAGGAAAGGCCTATCTACTTCATCAGTAGAACTCTGGGGCCTGCCGAAAAGAATTACTCTAAGATTGAGCAGGTAATTCTGGCGCTGGTATTTGCTTCTCAGAGACTGAGAACATACTTCCACGATCACCCTATAACAGTGATCACCAAACTGCCTATCGATTCAGTACTAAGAAACTCTGAAAGGGCTGGTAGGATCTCAAAGTGGGGAGCTCAGATCAAACAGTTTGGAGTACAATACCAACCTCAGACTGCCATCAAAGCCCAAGCTGTTGCTGACTTCTTAGCAGACTTCCCTCTAACAGAAGAGGAAGAACTCGAAGACATACCTGGTTTTGAGGATGAACTGGAAGACCCCCCAGAACTTCTGAGGGCGGAAAATCCTACCAGGTGGGAAGTCTTCGTGGACGGGTCCAAGAACGCCGATGGGGCAGGCATTGGAATGGTATTCACAACTCCTACTGGAAGAAGAATTGTACACAGTCTGAGACTCGAGTTTCCCACCACAAATAACATAACAGAGTATGAGGCAGTCATACACGGTCTGGGATTGATTTGTGAGATGGAGCTCAGAGATGTAAGGCTAACAAGTGATTCGCAGCTAGTGGTAAGGCAGATAGAGAGAAGATATCAAACTCTGGACCCATGCCTACAAGCCTACCACAAGAAAGCTCAGGAATACATCAACAAGATACCTGGTCTCGTGCTCAGGCATATCTCTAGAAACAACAATCGACATGCGGATGCTCTGGCCTACATTGCATCAATGTTGATGACCCTAAGATTGCTAGCATCAGAGTAGATAGGGTCCTACTACCCTCAGTACCTCTGACAGAACCAGATGCCCCAGAGCCAGAAGTTGAGGTAGCCACTACTGGGATGGGAGAAGAGCAGTCCTCTGACGATGGACCTCCAGAAGAAGATTGGAGAATACCTATTCACCAATATTTAGAAAAGAAATTACTCCCAGGAGAACCAGGGTACAACCCCAAACTAGCCGCACAATCTAAGAACTACAGGCTACGAGGTGGAATCCTATACAGGCAATCTCCCCTGGGACCACTACTCAGATGTCTCTCCAAGGAGCAAGGAATTGAAATTCTAAAGGCTATCCATTACGGGGACGCCGGTAACCACTCTGGAGGGACGTCTCTAGCAATCAAGGCTAAAACATATGGATACTTCTGGCCACGCATGCATATGGATGCCAAAGAAATGTCCAGAAGATGTGAAGCCTGTCAAAGGTATGGCAAGAGAATCCATGCGCCAGCTACGGAACTACATTTTGTCACTAGTCCCTGGCCTTTTGCCAAATGGGGGATAGACATAGTAGGACCTCTGGAAACTGGAACAAAGAAAAGACGATTTTTGATTGTCGCAACTGACTACTTCACCAAGTGGGTCGAGGCGAAGGCTCTAGCCAACATACGTGACAAAGATGTATTCAAATTCATATTTGAGCAGATCATCTGTCAGTTTGGAATACCTGCCGCCATAACCACAGACAACGGTGCTCAGTTCAGAGGAAAAGAGATCAACAGGTTGTGTAACAACTTTGGCATCAAAAGAAACAAGTCTACCCCCATATATCCAGAAAGTAACGGCCAAGCTGAGGCCACAAATAAGACTATCGCGGATATTCTGAAAAAGACACTGGATGGACATGGGAAAAGGTGGTGCGAACAGTTACACAACGTTCTCTGGGCCTACAGAACGACCAAAAGAAGAGCCACAGGAGAATCTCCATTCTATCTCACCTTTGGGGCAGAAGCTATCATACCTACCGAAGTAATGATACCTACAACCAAAACTGAGGCATGGGAGAATAACCTAACATCAGATTTGATGCTGGCACGACTTGACGACCTGGAGGAGACACGAGAGGTGGCCCTCCAGAAGATAGAAAATTACCACCGAAGACTCGCCAGAGAATACAACAAAAGAGTTGGCCTGCGAGAATTCAGCGTGGGAGATCAGGTCCTGAGAGAAATCCCTTTTTACCAAAGAAAGAAGGGAAAGTTCGCCCCTACCTGGGAAGGACCCATGAAAATCACTGAAAAAGCGGGAGACGGGGCGTACAGACTACTAAAGCAGAATGGAATCGAGCTCCAGAGACCATGGAACGCTAGATATCTCAAGCCCTATTACCCCTGAATCCTTCAAGAAGTCTCAAAGCCCGTACATGGAAATGTCTCTCAGAGCTTTGTAATACTATGTACGAAATAGTGTTAAGTACTTTTGAATATGATCATGTATAACCTCTGGAATATTAATAAAATCTTTTGTTATTATTATCTCTATGTTCTCAGAAAATTAAAAGAGTCTCTTTCCTTTTATATTTTCGAAACTCTCAGAATTTTAGAAGAGTCTTTTTCCTTCTACGTTCTGACCCTCAGAAGAATAGAGGAGTCACTTTCCTTCTATATCTTGACCATCAGAAAAATAGGAGAGTCTCTTTCCTTCTATATTTTCGAAACTCTCAGAAAAATAGGAGAGTCTCTTTCCTTCTATGTTTTCGAAATGCTCAGAATTCTAGAAGAGTCCCTTTCCTTCTATGTTTTCGAAATGCTCAAAATTTTAGAAGAGTCTCTTTCCTTCTATATTCTGACCCTCAGGAAAGTAGGAGAGTCTCTTTCCTTCTACATTTTCGAAACCCTCAGAAAATTACAAGATGTCTCTTGCCTTGAATTTTCGAAGTACTAGCCATACAACCCACGCCCAGATCTAACGAATAGGCATTCGTCTCTGCTCATGCAGGGGCAAAGACCCCGAAAGGGTATTTCAGGTACGAGGGAGGTGCGCACTCCCCCAATGTTACCCATTGCCTTAGTCTATGGACAGATCCCTTATCTATATGACTCGGATGCCCTAATAGCACTTTAGGATGCCACTTTGGAGATGCAGGCTGAGGGATGGCTCCCCTCACGAAACATCCCAGAATGAACGAACCCCCAAAATTCACCTTAGAGAAAATTTCGTCATCATGATCGAGGTAGTACAGTATGGTCCTTGTCTGAACTTAGTGGCCACTGAGTCTTTCAACGTACATGGAATCTCCTTCATAATGTAAGGAAATCTTTTTTGGTAAGACTTTACAAAGTTGTTGAGCCTCTAAGGGATAGAGTGCCGAAAAGCACACAACCTAAGACAACACGGTCTAAGGCAAAAACATGGTCAAATTCTAAAGGCACGAAAGTGACAAAACAAACGCCCATACATTCACAGCAATAAGGGTCCCAAAGTGTTTTGCCCCCCAAGCTTGGGAGCGCCCAGACAAAAAATCAAAGTATCTGTTGTTAATCAAGAAAAACCAACACACAAGCTACTAAAAGAAAAGTCAGTTCAAGCAAAAGGAAGGAGAAAGATAGTCAATCTTCAGCAAGATTGGAGGGAGATGGCCCTCGCTCTTCAGTATCAGCATCTTGATTCTGAGGGCGCTCGTTCTCTGGCTCCTCAACTTCTGGCTGATCACCTACATCCTGCTCTCCGAGCCTCAAATCCTCCTCGACCTCAGAGGTTGGTACACCCTCAGGTTCTTCAGTCTCAGAGATTGGAGCACCTCTGGAAGTAGTCGCCTCAGAATCTCTGGAAGGAGCCACAGTCTCTTGCAAAGCAGCCATGAATTTAGGAGAGGCCTCAGGAGTTTTCTGAGCCTGAATGGAGAGGAGAAGAGTGTCATACTTGGTCTTCCATTGCTTATTCAAGGACTTAGCTACTTCGGAAGCTTCCTTAGAATATTTGTCACAAAGATGGTCCTCCTGCTCTTGCAACTCCTCTTCAAATCCTACAACCCTGGCCTCCAGAGTCTCCTTCTCAGCCTTGAGAGTTTCAAACTCCAACCTTAACTCCTCAAGCTCTCTAGCTTTTCCTGAAAAAGGAGCAAAGCAAACATGAGACAGCAGGAAAAACACTAAGACGATTGAAGTAATCTGAGGCCTATTCTGATCTACCTTCCGAGTCAGAGATGATGGCCCTCAGAGTCTGCTCAGTGTCCAACCTGGCAGAATCAAGCTCACTATACTGCTTTTCTAGAAGAGTCAAGGCATGATTATCCATGGGGCAAGCATCAGCATGCTTTGCCATGGCATCACGCAACCTTCTAACAAGCTCCTGTGAAGCCCGTAACTCATCAGCCGCACGCTCAGAGGCTTCCTTATAATCCTCAATCTGATTGAGCATAGGTTGATGATCCTCTTGCCACCGCATAAAAGTCCTAACTTGGTCTTTCAGACCTCGTTTCATAGACTCTAAAGTATTAATCTGGGACTGAGATTCTCTAAGCTGCCTATGAAGACCTTCTACAGTATTAGAGTGCTCCTCTGAGAGATTGGCAAACATACTTTGGATCTTATCCTCATGCGTATTCGCCATCTTGCCCAAATCAGTCTCCAAGGAAAGGATCCGACTATCCCTAAGAATAAGTTCATTCTGATAGTCACTGCGATCCCTCTCCCATTGGACCTTAGCTTGATCAAATTCGACTAAGGGAAAAGGACTATTTCAGGTCCCAGAAAAAGCATACAAAACTAACTAAGAGATGTCAAGAAAAGTTACCTTTCTGAAGGTTCAGACTTCTCTGAAGCTCGGAGACTTTCTTCTGAGAATCTTTTAGTTGACCGTCCAGAGCTCGGACGGATACCCCAGAGCTAGCTGAGAAAGCTGCAACTGCATTCTGGATCTGAAAGAACCCCAGAATCAGAAAACATCTAACAAAACCTAAGAAAGAAAAAGAGGAATGAATCTCACTTACCAGCAAAGGAAGGTTCTCTGGGGCAACAGCCCTAGCTTGCTCCTCAATACTTTTGCTCTGAAAGTCTGGAGCAAGAAGAGTGGCTACAACAGTGGAGGCAGTCCCGGAAACAACCAGAGAACTACCAGGGGGAATTACCAAAGTACTTTCTTTCTTAGAAGACCCATCCTTATGCTGAACTAGCACATCATCATCCTGGGAAGTCTGAGCACTCAAGCCTGCGACTTGAGAAGACTTACCCTTGGAGGGTTGGGTTGGTTGGACAACGACCATATCATCATCCTGTTGGGATTGGAAGGTTTCATGGAAAGGCACGTCCACAGAGTCGGGGCCATCATCTCCATAGTCTACCACCAATCTCCGAGCAGCGGAAGGAGGCCTGGAGGACACAGTTCTTCCCTTCTCAGAAGAGACAGCAACCTTTTTCCCAATCTGCTTAGAAGGCTACAAGGAGAAGATCCCAGAGTCAAAAAATAGGGGCAAGTATGGGACACATACTCAGAAACTAAAGCAAATATTTTTTACCTCTGGAGCATCTCCTCCCTTACGCTTCCTGGAACCACCAGCATTGGGCCAAACATTCACCCATGGGAGATAAGCAGGGAGATCCTCTAGAGAACTAGGAGTCTCCAGAACAGGATTCCCACCTACATCAAACCCAAAAATGAATGGACCCTCAATCAACAAAGGACCAACATGCCAACTTGGATCATGGGACTTGCGGATGAAATCTTGCTGAGAAGTCTCACCACCACCTGGAGGGTCTACATCCCCCAGAAGCAAAGGAGCATTCTTTCTCTCATCCGCACTCCTCCTCTGGATACTCACTCCAAACCCCTCAAAAGGACTGTCCCTCCTAGCCTGAGTCACCCGATAGTTGCGCCTAAAATTCTCCACAGTGTAGAATTTGGCATGCTCAGGGTCGAAGGAAACTTTCTCAGACTGAAAGAGAATCCTCCCCCGAGCTCTGGAAGCACACTCAGAAAGGATCCTGCAAGCCGTATTGTTCAACTGGAACAGACCTCTGGGAGTATCCACTCCAGAAGTCAAAGCATGATACACAAAGGAATCTTTGGGACTCCATAGAGGAATTCGGAGGCCAGAATCGAGTTGAGCCTTAGAGACAATGATTCGGGTCCTGCTCAGATTACTCTCCCTCAAGAGCTCTGGAGTGATAACACCTTCACTCCTCTGAGGCGTGGCCCATGAGATCTGGAACCTAGAGTCCAGATAGTACTTTTTACGAAGAGTCCTCAGGCAGTTTGGATCTTCATCCCTTTCAGAGGAAGCAGAAGCTCTGAAACAAAAACAACAACAAAACAAAGGAAAAATAAAACTTAGATTTTCCCTTGGAGCAACTATTCATAACAGTGAAGGAATTGGGAATTTCTTTGAAATAGAGGAAAGCACCAAAAATCACAAGTGAATAGGACTAACCTTTTTGGCGCCATTGTTGTCGGAAAACCAAGCTTTTTCACAGTAAAGGGCAAGGCGGAGAAGACGATGAACAGTGGAGCAAAGATTTTCTACAGAGAAAATCTCTGAGGAAAGAGAATAAAAAGGAAATAAAGGTTTTGAAAAAACCTAGGAGTACTTTTTATATCCATCCTCTGAAAAGGTGGGTTACTCAACCGGCGCCTCCAGTTTATTTGGCGACGTGTCCAAATCCTGGAGCTTAGGCTGGAGCACGTGTGTGGTGGTACCCCTCGACAAAGATTTTCTTCCTAACTTACCCTGTGGGAAGTTAAAAAGAAAAGGAGCAAACTGTAGGTACCAGAAATCTGAGGGACACGTGGCACCATCCTAAGGGCAGTTGTAAGATAGTGAATACACCGAGAGGTATGGGATAAACCCTAAAAGTAACTGATTGCATGCCACTTATGGATGAGACGCGTGTAAAGTGCGACAGGTCAAAAGCACGGGTAGGTTGAAGGTACTACAGAGGCATTAAATGCCAAGTCAGATAGAGGAATACAGCTGTTTAGCACCAGTCAAACTTAGGGTTGCACTTGGTTTGCGGTCAAACAGTCTGGAGCCTACAAGACTGAGAATGTCCTCTGGAAGGTCCCATTAGGGCATGGCCTCAGAGGATACTCTCAGAGAAGATACGGTACGAGAAGAGCTAAAAGGAGTCATATTCTGGAAGGTGCGTTACAAAGGGGATTCTGAGAGATGACATAACTAGAAGATCGAAGGCCAGAGGCTATACGATGTCTAAGGAAGGCTCAGAGATACCTCTGGGAGGTGTCTCAGAAGACTGACGTCCAGAGAGGAAGACTCCCAGAAGGGATTGTGTATCTCGAGGAATAAATAGAAATAACTTAGTTTCCATAGCCCTTGTAACACTAGAATATGTACTACCTAACCTTCTTGCCTATAAATACCCAGCTCTTTAGGAGTTAGAGAACCAAGTTAGAACTCACAAGGGAAAACCTAGGAGACCGGATACGACATCCTACAACTAGGTTTGAGACTTGTGAAGTGTGAACTTGAAGAAGACTTGAAGACTGTAGATCAAGACAGTAGATCAAGACTGAAGACAGTAGATCAAGACTTGAAGATCATTTAGTTAATTGTGAAGGTAGCTAACGTTGTAACCACACTCATGATTAATGAAATACCAAGGATGTAAGCCTCCACCGTGAGGAAGAACCTTGTTAAAAAACATGCTTGTGTCTTTATTCTTTACCTTTCTTGCATTTACTATGTTTGATTGTCTTTACTTTATCTTAGATGTGTTTGTACTTAAGTGTTCTTGAGTAGTTCTTCATCTAGGACCGTTGGGTGTGATCTCAGAGATATCTAGACTCACACCAACAATCATTAGTAACATTGTACGAGTGATATTATTCCTCTTGGACAGAAAAGACGTCATCATTCCCACTCATACCAAATGATACGTCACAACTGTTGAACCAAAGGTCACTTTCTCAAAGAAATTCTAACCGACATTAGTTTGTAATCTACTTCCCATTTTGGTCGTAGACAGGTTTGAGGATTCAAAATGGCTCAACAGGTAACACAAAGATTTCACTTGGATAGAGAGAGACCGATGGATAGATATAGAGAGACAGATGGGTAGCCGGCCCTCTAGTATAAGCGACCCAAGCGTTGCTTGAGGCCCCAAACTGGAGGGGGCCCAAAAAAAAAATTACTTATATACGTGATGGAGACTTTTCTCTCCTAAAATCTATCGAGAGAACTGAAATTGAAAGGAAAGAAACCAAAAGACATTCAAAGAAAACTAGGGTTTACAAATTCATGTAAGTATACTTGCTTAAATGTTTTTCTTCTTTTAATTACTAAGTAATATTAGTTTTGACCAATTAGATTGGTAGACCTTGTCAAGGAGTGCACCTTGCTCGATGAACCACATTATCATCTCAAAAACCAGTGCCTACAACAGCGCTTTCCTTCCTGGCTTTGTATCATAGAATGTTTTGTCTTCTTTTAATTCCATGTGATATATTGATATTGAATGTACAGGGATGGGATCTTTAAAACTACATCATAGAGCCAGGAATTGGTGTTATGTCTTCAGATGATTTGATGTTTGAGGGTTCTTATTCTTAACCGCATCTAATTTAAGCTTTTCTAACCATATGCAATCTTTGGCACCATAGAAAATCCCTACAACTACTGTAGATATTTTAGCTCTTGAAATTATGGGTTTGAATTAGCTCCTCTAGCTTTCCATTGAACAGTGCGTCAGTCAGATACCAAATTATATCAAACGGAACCCCAACTTCGATGATGTATGCTTGTTTTAGACCATATGTCAACACACTGTATTACCTAGTCAAGTGGCCACCATTCAAAGTCTACAGATTGTGATCATGTGATTCATATCACATATATTACCATCACAGTAACATCCTAACAGGTTCCATAAAGCCAAGCCTTGTCAAGTGGCTACCATTCAAAGTCTAAAGATGCACGGTAAGTTGCTGGCTGTATAGTTTTGCGATTGTTGGCTAGGTTTAAGGTTAA
>JAJJMA010118783.1:0-11514 GCA_023529015.1 Papaver nudicaule
AGTCCAACGGAAGACAGGGTCTTGGTAAATCCAATGGATGGATTGAGGACAACGATCAGGTTTGTTAATAACGTACTTCTTGTGTTTGCTTTAATTATATAATCAGAGAATATAATGCAGAAAGTAAAGCACACAAGACACCAGAGATTTTTTTAACGAGAAAACTACGACCTGTAGAAAAACCTCGGGACCTCGTCCAAATTGAACACCGCACAGTACAAATTGTCTACAAATACTAGCCTACTATAAGACTTCGGTCTGGGATGTAGCAGAGACCAATTCCAACCCTCCAAGCGAACTGGCTATTGTCGCACTCCTTACGTCTCTAGATCCCCCACAGATCGTCACGCACTTGATTCCCCTAGCTGACGTCCTTTATAGGCCTAGGAGTTTCTTTAACCGTTGTTAAAGGCTTGTGTCAACAATTCCGGCTTTGCAACCTCAATTATCGACTGTATGTTTGAACTGTCCTCTATCAGTTTGACATACACAAAGTGACTTCCTTAGGATTGCTCCAGGTCATACGAAAATCTACTTACAAGCGGGGGCTGACAAGTAAACCGAGTAAACTATGCCCAACTTGTCTATACCTCTGTTGTAAAAGAAGAATCACTTAAGAAACTTATACAACTGGAGCTAACTAGGTCTTACAACACCGAGTGCAGCCATGCGTTGCTTCCTTTCGAAACCCTGTGTGTAACGTATCAGTTCTTGAATGGCCTTATATCAGAAGAGAAGGACCGTAGAATAAACAAGAATGTGATCAGGTTACTCTGATTTCAACCACTAAAGTCTCAATCTCCTACCTGTGCTTCCCAACTCTCAAGAGAAGTCTTTATAGTCGTAGGTAAAATCCCAAGAGGAACTGCTACCTAATAGAGGATGACTATACCACAACAAGCGTTCACCGAAGTAAAAAGAGTTTTACGATCTCTTCCCTAAGGAATCTTCACGTATGCTTGATGCTTGCGGTATTCGTCCTTAGACACCTTTATTTATAGCACTCAATAAGATAGGTTGCTTTGAAATAAAGCAACTAGTTTCTTGTTCCACAAGTTTAGGAAACCCTAACTTGCAAACCAAGTAACCTAGATTTATCTCAATTGGAAATCTTTTATCATTTATCTGCCAAGTGTTTTGTTAGCTCAAAAACACTTCATGATGGAGATCCAACAGACCAGAGATAATCTTTATCTTATTGACACATTGAAAACCGTTAGATGGACCACAAAAGATATTTCGTGATAACCAAGTCCAACTAATAAAGGAGTTCAGAGTTTAACCCGAGTGAAAATCTCAGAGAATATTCACTTGGGACGGTTCGCAAACCGTCCATCTGAATCACAGCCAAAAGTATCGATTTTGAGGTTCACGTAGGTACGCGTACAAAACGACACTTTGGAACTCAGGAGAATTTCCGAGTTTCTGTTTACGTACGGTTCGGGAACCGTCCGCCATTCAGATTAGGGTTTAACTGGACCTGCTGGAAGTTCTGGGCTTAACCAGTACTTAGACGTGTTAGACGTCCTCAGCTGTAATCCACTGGACTCTTGCTCAAGAGTACTCCTTTAGATTCACCCATATCCAACAAGTGATTTGCAAGCAAACCATTGCAATGGACAAATGGTATCGAATCTATCTCATGCATTCTTGTAAGCTTAGTATTTACGGGAATAAATACCAACATAACACATGGTCATGTAGACAAGAACACGATCTCAATCGCTATTAATATCACTACTAAAATAGCCGACTATTTCGAAAGATAGAGAAAGTAGAATAAAAGAATTTTCATAAAAGTCATAACTCCTACTAACCTAATTTTGTCGATGAAGAATAATTGATGTCTTCTTTGTCTTCCCAGTCTTCGTTTTCAAGTTCTCTACTACTTAGTCTATATCCCAATTCCGAAATCTAAACTCTAGTAGGCTAAATCAAGAATTGTGTTTTGACACCTAAAACTGACAACCAGCTTGACATACCAACGCTAGTGGGTTTGATCGGACAATGCCCTAACAGACCAGATCCCAATTCCACCTAGGTTCGTCTGGTTAGCCCAGCAATACCAAGGAAGTAATGTCGACATTATAAAGCCGGTGACGACATTTGGAAGTAATAATATCTAAGGAGATTTTCAAAACTCAGGACACGATTTCGAATTGAGATCTTTCCCAGGGTTCATATTTGGTAAGCATCATATTTCGAATTAAATCGAACTATCCAAATATACCTATAGATATTATTTGCTTTGATACATCTTGGCTAAACATGTTTCGAAAATATATTTTCTTTATGGAATATATTTTTCTTAAATGTAAAATGCTATAGTATTAGTTCTCATTAAAAGCTATGAGACTAAATGGGGAATTTCGGAACTATTATGTAAATGTGCTTTGTTGAATTTTCGAAATTATACTTTGCCTCATTTCAAAGCTAAATCCTTAGTCAATATAAATAGGAGTGGTATCTCTCCTAAAAGCTTTATCCCTCTAACCAAGCTCTTCTTCGGAATTGTTAGCTTGTGTTGCCGCTTTTCTTTTCAGTTACCTTTGAGCTTTTGCTCTCGGTCTAGAATTGCGTGTAAGTCTTCTCTTGGGATCGAGAAGCCTAGAAGTACCTCTTACGGGAAACTAGTTTATGTTTACTAGTCTTCTTTGTATTGTACTTGTGTTATGTTCTATCACGTCTATCAAACCTAATGATCTTGTTTATTTTAAGGTCCTTCTCTTCTGATATAAGGCCACTCAAGATCGTTGTGATTAGAACATATTCTTTATCTATTAACCTGGATTTGTCAGCAAACCGCTTTTGGTTTGCGTGCCTAACATATAGATATTAAGTGGAATCAAGATTGTTGTTATTTGATTTTTTTTTGCAAGTACATTGTTCTTCACGGTTATATCATATCGTACTTGCTACAGCTATCTACTTGATTCCAACTGGGACGACAAGGTTGCTCTTTCGGGAGTTTAGGTTTTGAAACCTTGATCGATATCTCGAGGTGTTTATTGCCTAAGTAAACTCAATATCCTCGCTCTTGGTGTGAAAAGACTTCGGTGAAATATCTGTAAGTTACCAAGGATATCATCTAGCGATTTGACCTACCGCTATTTGGTTGTTGTCCAAAGGTTGTAATCGTCCAATTGGAGGTCGGGTAGCGATAGTCCTCGCGACGGGCTGTGAGGAAACTCTTGCGTAAGACAGTAAAGGACGTTTGTTTGCGTAAGGGAGTACATGTGCGTGACCACCTTGCTGTGGTTGGAGGCGTAAGAATACTGAGGGGAAATCTTTGTGACTAATAGTCGTATTAGGGTCATATTGTCTGCACCAGCTAGTCCGAAGTCTGAGAGTAGGTGTGTTGGCGGCTTAATTCTTAAGAGTATTCAAAACTGGACAAGGTCCCGGGGGTTTTCTACGAGTTTGTAGTTTCCTCGTTAACAAAATCTTGTGTGTACTTTACTTTATTTCCGCATTATATTTGAGTCATCTTATATAATTAAAGTATCGTACTTGGTTGGTTGACATAGTCTTTCGGATTCTTGTATTGACTCCCTTGTGTGAATCAATCAGATCTGAAGGAGATCTTGTACTTGGGTTCTTGATTACAGGAACCGGTCAAGGTTTGACTTATAGGTGGACTAAACGAAAAGATTGGTGGTGTACTCGGTACCCTCATCTTATCAATTGGTATCAGAGCAGGCAAACACCTTTAGATCTTACAATCTGTGTTTGGCTCGATCCAACCTATAAGAATAACCATGAATAAGAACATTGATTCATGTTTAGTCAACTTGACACAAAATTCTGTTAATTCCTGTTCTGGTTCTGCACTTGTTGCAACCACCTCTTTACAAGAAAATCCTGATGTGTCACCTAATCGTGGTCATGTTATCTTTGGTAATAACTCATACTACGAATCTGACATATTAGACTCAGATGCTGAAAGGGAAGCTGATGTTCTATTAGCCAAACTTTTAAAACCCGTAAATATGATCAAATCAGAAAACAAGCAATTGAGATCTGAATTGACTCATACAAAGGAAAGCGTCAGGGTTGAGGATCAACTTATTAAAGAGTTGAATGTGGAAAATGAATCTCTAAAGGAATCTGCCAGATCACTGAAAATTTCAGTTGCAGAAAACTCAGATAATATCAGTCACTTGCAATCCCTGATCAACGCATCACTTGAATCTGATCAAATTGCTCGGGTCTCTTGTGACTTGTCTATTAAAGATTTGTTTGACAACATTCTAAACAGACAAGATCTTGATGATACTATTGCAAAAGATTTTATAAGGATTCTAAATACAAAGTTTTGTATTTCATCTAGAGAATCTCTTGAACCTGGCACTAAAACTATGTCAACAGGTAAAAATCCTAGCAAAAGTAGTCACAAGAAAAACAAGGACAAAACTGTTATTAATTCAGACAAAGCAAAGAAATCTCAGATGGCTTTCAAACTGGGTCAGGAGAAGCATGAAAACTATTCCAACTCATTTCTGAAAAAGGATCACTACCTGAAACAGTTATCTAATGAGTTGAGAGATCTAAAATCTGATCTACGTAGTTTAAATGTGACTTCTGGATCTCATGGTTTGCCTATCTTTATGCAACCTCGGTACTTCTCTCTTAACTTTGGGATATTGTCAAGAAACTCAACAGGTCATCCTTGTTCTTGTTGCATTCAATGCAATCCAGAGTTCTCGAGACCTCATTATAGAATGGGTCACATAAAAACTGAAAAAATTGAGAACAACAGTAAAACGACAGTACATAACAACATGTCTGAAGAAAAGGAGAAAAATCCGCTCTCAGAAAAAGGTACGTCCGAAAATTCCTCAAAAACTAAACGAGAAGTTTCTCGTAAAAACTAAATATAATCTGCTGTCATAATAAGTGTGTTTGTTGCATGCACAGTGTTATATATATATATAAAAAAAAACTTATTGAAGAGTTTATATATACTCTTTTTTTTTAAAAAAAAAAATAATATAAAAAAATATTTTTTTTCTGATATATATAAAAAGTATAAAAGAGTACTTTGAGAATATTTTCCTAAAGAATTTCAAGATTCGAAAAGTTAAGAAAGTTCCTTACTTCTACGTTTGTTACCATAATTGATTCTATGAGTCAATCCATACTTGACAACTAAGGATTTCCTTGTTTCGGTTCAAGTCTAAAAACGTTAAGAATAATACTTATTTTCGGAAACCCGTAGGCTACATAACTCTATTTAATCCTTGGATATGCCGATTTCGAAAGCACCTTGCCTCTCTCTACAAACCTTGTTCGAAACCCATTGTGTGTTTCGATGATGGATAAAATAGTTGGAGACCCCGAATGTCCATGTGATGTTGTTAAGATGATGATGGAAGATCAATACCCCTCTCTCACTCCTCAAGAAACCTTGAGTGATGAAAATCATCCTGCTCCTAACAACTGGGAATGCAATGATGATGATGATGGTGATGAAGTTCCAACTAGCAGAGTTCTAAATCTTATCCACCACTTTGCATGGGCCAAACAACAAGCTTTTGTGAATGTTTGTGAACAAAAGAAGCTAAGGGATCAATTACACAAGGCATGTGATGATTTTGAAGTACTAATGGAATTATTAAAAAAGGTTCTCAAGAAAAACACAACCAAGTTCTCAATAGAATAAAGTCTAGGTGTTCTAGTTCTATAAAGTTTCCTATGTTTCAAAACTATTAAGAATAAAGAGTTTTAGTAGATTTTTTTTTGTTTCGAAAAAAACATTAAATAAAATTTATTATTATTTACTTACGTCTGATTCGAATCTGTTCATGATAAATTAATGGAAAAAATAAAAATATATGTGTGTATGTTGTATTTGTTCACGCAGTTTCGAATCAAATTTCTGAAAAATATAAAAAGTAGAAAATCAGAAAAACCTAAAGAGTACGTGAGTTTCGAATGCAACATAGAGTTAATATTTCCGAATCTAGTATGAATATATGTTGCAGGTTATCAAGATAATTCTTTTATCTCCTATGGAGCTGATCTGTATTGTTTTAATACCTTGATACCAGGGCCTCCTTATGTTTGTGGCTGTTATGTTTGTACTAACATTTGTGTTGCAGGTATGAGTATAACTATGTAAGGAGGATATGGATTTTATGCTAGTCACAATACTATTGGATATCCTTGTGTCTTTTAGACTAGGAGTTATAGTATAGCATCAATCAATGGTTTTGGTATAATCTAGTATGACTACGGACGTGTTCGAAAACCCAAAACCTAGTTTAAGTTTTTCTCTGGTAAAGACTGTTCCGTTGTTCTCATATCCGAGGAATGACAACCAACGGGGGAGAGTTCTTTTGTGAACTTGTGCTTAATAGAAATATATCTTTAGGGGAGCGTGGTTGTGGAATATATAGGGAATATAATTGTTATCTGCTTATATCTTTTGTATTTCCTGACAGGTTGCTTGAGCTTACCATTATATATATATATATATTGTGTAACTTGTCGAAATGTTGACCCGTGTGATTGCGATCATTCTTATATGTTGAATCGAGTTCTCTAAACTTGAGCATTTATCTCGTACCCAGATATTTTCGAGACCCTTTGTCAATTATTTTTGACAAAAAAGGGGAAAAATATTGATAGCTTGACTTCGGTCAGTGCTTGGTCTTTGACAAAGCAGTGTCATATGGGGAGAAACATGCCTGCGCGTATATTGAAAAATGAATGAAAGCATAAACTAAGGGGGAGTAACACTTGATGTTACTAGCACTGTAGACTTTCGCATTGTGATGTAGGTGATAACAATACGTCGGAGAATGATAGACATCCGAACTTACATTCAGGGGGAGTAAGTGTATTGGTTATCAATATTTTTCAATAGTACATATATTGTTTGCAGACTGACATATTTTGCAGGTACTATTGGTGTGCTGCCAAGCTAAGTAGAAGAACTCGAAGCGTAAAACTTAGGTTTGAAATTTCTCGGTCATCTATGTAAAGAGTTTTTGTCACTAAAATTGACAAAGGGGGAGATTGTTAGAGCATAACTCGGTCAACCTCACTAAGTGTTGGTATGTCAAGCTTAGTTGTCAACTTTAGTGATCAAAACTCGACCGCTAAACAACACACAATTAGGTGAAGTCATGTGAGAGAGTTAGCTTTAGGTTGTGGAAGATTTTGGTAGGATTTAGAATCACTGGTTGAAGAGTTGAAGAAAGACTGAAGATCAAACGAACACATCCGGCTTCATCATTCAACAGGTTAGTGAATCTAAATAACGCAATTCCATTATCTTTTACACTTGTGCTACAAAAGACATAAACATAACTCTCAGCTTGAGCTTTACGTTATGACTTGATCACTTGTGATCAGTGTGTCTTATGATAACTCCGCTTTACCACTTGTGGTATTAGTGTTGTAGTTATGACGTTTCAATATTGCTTAGAGCTTTCTTTTCTTCTCCGTCTCTAAGTTAATATAAAGGTTTTTCCTAAAACCTTTTCGAGTTGGATATAACAATGTGATGTTAATCTCGTTAGTACCTACGAGATTTGATCCGTCACAGTATTGCGTCTCTTCTTACCTAGTCTGGCTCTGTCGGATTGATTGCATATATTTATATGAGCCAATGTAAGAGAGATCGTGACTCACACTTATGTTATGTAGACTCGAAATACTGTTGTTTCTGAGATTCGAATACGACGTCCTAATTTGGCTCTAAACTCTGAAGTTCTGAATCATTCATTTGATTCTGTATATGAACATCTTGTATGCCATATCTCACTTCTGGATTCCGAAACCATATTTGTGTATCTCAACTTTTGAATTTTCAATGTTTGAACCTCAATGTAGGTTTTGATAAAACTTGACGTTGATTTCGAAACCATAATCTGGTTTTCGCATTCATAAGTTATTGGTCCGAAAATGTAAACATTGTGACCAATGAGATATAACAAATTCGAAATAATGTTTGTGTGGCTGACAGTGACTTGAGAATCAAGGCCAATGTGTCTTGACCATGTGAGATCTAAAAGGTCGAAAAGACCCTGGGGTTTCCTAAAGGTTTATGTGAACCGGGAAATATATTCCTGTGCGTCGAGGCTAAAAAGATGTGATGGTGAAACGGTTCTCGACCACATGGACTCTCAAGTTCGACACCAAACATTTGAATAGAATTTAATATGTGTTTCTTGTTTCGAAACCTTAAACAATGTTTTGTTAAACAGAATCTAGATTTCGAAACCAAGCTTTAGGTTTCGCTATATGGAAACTTGATTTGGGAACCTTAAAACAGTTTCGGTCATATAATGAACTTTAGGTTCCGAAACCTTAAATTGGTTTCTGCCAAAACTGACGTACGTTTCGAAACCTTAATATGGTTGACTCAGAATGCGTATTTTCGAAGTTCAAACTCTATCATTTTGATTTGTGCTTCAACGAATTAATGAGTTTGATATTCTCAGTTTGAAGTTTGAATTAGTTCATCTTCAATGTACAACTATGTGAGTTTGAGTCATCATCTGGAAAATGGTTAGTCGCTCTAGTTAGTGGACATATTATTACGGATAAATACTGTACGTGATTAAATCTTCGTATGCTTTACTACTTGATCAAATATTCATTTGATTATTCATTTGATGTTTTGATTTGAATTCTTGGATATCATTAACGTGACATCTATATTGGAATCAAGAATTCTGGAGATTTAACATTTTGCTAGTTACTCGTGGAATCTCGCACCGTACTTCCAATGGTATATCTATTTGCATGATTCGGAACGTCTGAACCTTTGTGCTCAATTAAGCTTAACACACAAGGCTTTGTCCACGTTTGTTATGATGCGTTTATGCGGAACGTTGAACCACGTTGGACCATGAAAAAGCAAGGGTACCGAAATACAACCAACTTTTCGTTTGGGCTCGTGAGACTTAGGGTCAGATCTGGACGATCTCAAAAATCAATATCCAGATCCGTTAACCTGAGTTTTGATCACAAGGATCAGTCCAACGGAAGACAGGGTCTTGGTAAATCCAATGGATGGATTGAGGACAACGATCAGGTTTGTTAATAACGTACTTCTTGTGTTTGCTTTAATTATATAATCAGAGAATATAATGCAGAAAGTAAAGCACACAAGACACCAGAGATTTTTTTAACGAGAAAACTACGACCTGTAGAAAAACCTCGGGACCTCGTCCAAATTGAACACCGCACAGTACAAATTGTCTACAAATACTAGCCTACTATAAGACTTCGGTCTGGGATGTAGCAGAGACCAATTCCAACCCTCCAAGCGAACTGGCTATTGTCGCACTCCTTACGTCTCTAGATCCCCCACAGATCGTCACGCACTTGATTCCCCTAGCTGACGTCCTTTATAGGCCTAGGAGTTTCTTTAACCGTTGTTAAAGGCTTGTGTCAACAATTCCGGCTTTGCAACCTCAATTATCGACTGTATGTTTGAACTGTCCTCTATCAGTTTGACATACACAAAGTGACTTCCTTAGGATTGCTCCAGGTCATACGAAAATCTACTTACAAGCGGGGGCTGACAAGTAAACCGAGTAAACTATGCCCAACTTGTCTATACCTCTGTTGTAAAAGAAGAATCACTTAAGAAACTTATACAACTGGAGCTAACTAGGTCTTACAACACCGAGTGCAGCCATGCGTTGCTTCCTTTCGAAACCCTGTGTGTAACGTATCAGTTCTTGAATGGCCTTATATCAGAAGAGAAGGACCGTAGAATAAACAAGAATGTGATCAGGTTACTCTGATTTCAACCACTAAAGTCTCAATCTCCTACCTGTGCTTCCCAACTCTCAAGAGAAGTCTTTATAGTCGTAGGTAAAATCCCAAGAGGAACTGCTACCTAATAGAGGATGACTATACCACAACAAGCGTTCACCGAAGTAAAAAGAGTTTTACGATCTCTTCCCTAAGGAATCTTCACGTATGCTTGATGCTTGCGGTATTCGTCCTTAGACACCTTTATTTATAGCACTCAATAAGATAGGTTGCTTTGAAATAAAGCAACTAGTTTCTTGTTCCACAAGTTTAGGAAACCCTAACTTGCAAACCAAGTAACCTAGATTTATCTCAATTGGAAATCTTTTATCATTTATCTGCCAAGTGTTTTGTTAGCTCAAAAACACTTCATGATGGAGATCCAACAGACCAGAGATAATCTTTATCTTATTGACACATTGAAAACCGTTAGATGGACCACAAAAGATATTTCGTGATAACCAAGTCCAACTAATAAAGGAGTTCAGAGTTTAACCCGAGTGAAAATCTCAGAGAATATTCACTTGGGACGGTTCGCAAACCGTCCATCTGAATCACAGCCAAAAGTATCGATTTTGAGGTTCACGTAGGTACGCGTACAAAACGACACTTTGGAACTCAGGAGAATTTCCGAGTTTCTGTTTACGTACGGTTCGGGAACCGTCCGCCATTCAGATTAGGGTTTAACTGGACCTGCTGGAAGTTCTGGGCTTAACCAGTACTTAGACGTGTTAGACGTCCTCAGCTGTAATCCACTGGACTCTTGCTCAAGAGTACTCCTTTAGATTCACCCATATCCAACAAGTGATTTGCAAGCAAACCATTGCAATGGACAAATGGTATCGAATCTATCTCATGCATTCTTGTAAGCTTAGTATTTACGGGAATAAATACCAACATAACACATGGTCATGTAGACAAGAACACGATCTCAATCGCTATTAATATCACTACTAAAATAGCCGACTATTTCGAAAGATAGAGAAAGTAGAATAAAAGAATTTTCATAAAAGTCATAACTCCTACTAACCTAATTTTGTCGATGAAGAATAATTGATGTCTTCTTTGTCTTCCCAGTCTTCGTTTTCAAGTTCTCTACTACTTAGTCTATATCCCAATTCCGAAATCTAAACTCTAGTAGGCTAAATCAAGAATTGTGTTTTGACACCTAAAACTGACAACCAGCTTGACATACCAACGCTAGTGGGTTTGATCGGACAATGCCCTAACAGACCAGATCCCAATTCCACCTAGGTTCGTCTGGTTAGCCCAGCAATACCAAGGAAGTAATGTCGACATTATAAAGCCGGTGACGACATTTGGAAGTAATAATATCTAAGGAGATTTTCAAAACTCAGGACACGATTTCGAATTGAGATCTTTCCCAGGGTTCATATTTGGTAAGCATCATATTTCGAATTAAATCGAACTATCCAAATATACCTATAGATATTATTTGCTTTGATACATCTTGGCTAAACATGTTTCGAAAATATATTTTCTTTATGGAATATATTTTTCTTAAATGTAAAATGCTATAGTATTAGTTCTCATTAAAAGCTATGAGACTAAATGGGGAATTTCGGAACTATTATGTAAATGTGCTTTGTTGAATTTTCGAAATTATACTTTGCCTCATTTCAAAGCTAAATCCTTAGTCAATATAAATAGGAGTGGTATCTCTCCTAAAAGCTTTATCCCTCTAACCAAGCTCTTCTTCGGAATTGTTAGCTTGTGTTG
>JAJJMA010118791.1:0-17483 GCA_023529015.1 Papaver nudicaule
ATTCGAGATATCGAGTTTCTAGTTGATCATCCTTTAATGAAATGTTTGGGGGTATGTATACATGATAGTTTTCTTTCTTAGTAAATGGGTAAAAATGAATACTATTGGTAATTTTCAACTTATTCACTGAATATTGGCTCTTCTGTGATTGGCTTGTAGCGAATTGTTCAACTTATCCACACTCATTACTCGAACAGCATAACACTTGTGGTATTGTCTCGTTTATCTTCTTGTGTTCATTTACTGTGTTCTGTTTTTTGTTTGTCATTTTTATCACCTAGTTATTTGCATAAGTTCGATTGGTCATATTGGCCGTAGCTTTAATATTTGATGATATCCAGATTGTTATGTGAATTTGAGTTAGAAATGTGAAAACAGAACTTGTCAATAATATGTTCAATTTTCCATATTTGCAGTTTGACTGGGTGGTGCGGGCTGGAGAACAGAAGAGGTCAAATGAAACTGAAGCACCAAATGACACTGAAGCACCAAATGACAAGGATCAAGTGACTTCTGACAATCAAGGATGATTTAACTTTTTGTGTAATTACATGGCAGTCTTGTTTATGTAATGTTAATGCACAAGTACTAAAGGATTTGACAATTTTTGGGTTTTTTAAATGTACCGGATGTTGAACAAAGTAGGAATGTTTAATCTAATTTATGTTCAATTCTGTGATCAGTATTCAACTGTATTGAACTTGCATTGATAAATCTTACATCCCAAAATAAACCAAAAACCACAATTGTACTGACTTATACATTGTACTGATAATTCTTACATCCCAAAAACATATGAACTTAAACAAGGAACTAAAAACATGACTATGTCAGAAACTTAAATTGAAACATTCAATCAGAAACAAGGTCAATCATCTCAATGTCAGCATTTGCAGCAGCAGCAGCAACACCAGCATTTTCACTAGCAACAATATTAGCAGCAGCAACACCAGCATTTGCACCAGCAACAATATTAGCAGCAGCAACACCAGCATTTGCACCAGGAACAATATTAACAGAAGCAACACCACCAGCATTTGCACCACCAATATCAGCAGCAACAACAGTCTCACCAGTGCTCTCCATAAACTCAGCAGCCTCCTCTTCATCATATGTGAAAGGCCCGTATTTGGCTTTCATATCCTTTAGGCCTGCATTGAAGGCGATCATGTTGCGGTTCCAATGGCCCGAGCCATCTGCGACCGGATCATCACCAAAATCAAGAAACAAAGCTTTGTGGTGCTCAATCCGTTCATCCATGTATGCTTTCCTAATTGCATTATTGACCCTAACTTGATCCACTACTTCTTCTACAATAGGTGGTGGTTGATTTTCCGGCACAATTGGTGGTGGTATAGTGCTTACGATGGCTTGGATTACAGGAAGCCTCTGACTCCTCCTAAATGCCAGGGATTTAGAAAGAACTTTCTGAACTTCATACCTCAATTCAGTGGGAAGCTTATACCCATAAAACCCAACTTTCTTTCCACCCATAACCAGCCATTCATCCCCATAAAATGTAATTCCCTATGTTGCAGGCATGTATGGACCCCCTTCTTTCCTAACTTGTATTTTCCAGGAATCCCCATCTTCAAATTCAATATTCTCTTCATTCTCATCAGTCGGATTCTCTTCATCCACTTCTTCAAATTCAGGTTGATTTGAACCTTCACCCCTCTCCATTGTTGGAACATTTGCAACCATCCTCCTCACTGTTGCAAATGCATCCTGCAACATCCTTGATTCTTCATCATTAGCACTATTAGTTGGTTTTTGATTGGGATACATGGTTGCAGAGAAATTGGAAAATGGTGAAGTTCAACCTTGAATCTCTCTAATCACGCCCATGGTTTTATATTACCCTAATATTTTATGATAAGTGGCAAATGTTGAAGTTCAACCTTGAATCTCTCTAATCACGCCCATGGTTTTATATTACCCTAATATTTTATGATAAGTGGCAACTGTTGGTAATCTAACCGCCGGCAACTGTTGGTATTCTAACCGCCGGCAACTGTTGATATTCCAACGGTAATCGACGGTTAATTCATTTTGTTAAGGGACTCGACGTTCCCTTCTCAACAACCACAACTTGCCAAGTAGAACTATAAAAAGGGAATGGGTAAAATATTTTCCCAATTGTATAAACATGACCTAATTTGTGCATTTTGCTAAAAATTACTAGAAAATAAAACTGACCCATGACCCATGCTTGGACATAGGAAAACACAGAAAAAGAAGAATAGACCAGCCTAGACCAGCCTAGACCCATGCTTGGACATAGGAAACGACCAGACTAGACTAGCCTTCCTAGCCACAGCTACATGATAGGATTAGGTAATGACTAATAATAAATGTTGCTAATGATAGTGCTGGAAACGCGTGGGAGGAGGAGTGTTCTCAAGAGAGAAAAATGGGCATAGGGAAATGGAAAATGAGATGACTTTTGATAAGAGTTGTGTCTGAATAGGAACCGTTTTCATTGGAAATAACCACCTGCAGTAAATGTGCATAAATAGACGCGTTAATCTTGGTGCAAAGATAAGAGGAGATTTGCAAAGGTATACCAAAATATAGAGTAATTAGAGAAATTATAGAGAAAAGTGAGAAACCACAATGGTTGATCAGAACAACAACAATGATGCAAACAATGCTGATCAGAACAACAACAATGGTGCAAACAATGCTGAAGATTATGTATACTTTCAGTTCGTGAAAGAACTTGCTCTCGGATTGTCGCGGATTTCAATGGAAAACTTGGTGAATGAATTGAAAAGTCAAATCAAGATAAAGAAAGTGAGAGAGGAATTTCTTCAGTTGATGGCTGATCATACTCCTGAGTTTGATCTATGGTTAAGCCAGAGGGAGGCAAGGAAAATCAGAAAGATGGGTGGTGATGATCATGATGGGAGGAGAAGTGAAACTGAAGAAGAAAGTGAAGAAGAGGAGAATCAAGGTCAAGTAGAAATTGAAGAAAGTGAAGAGGATACAACATCTGAAGATGAAAGAGATCGTCAGAAAGAAAGGGAGAGACTTTTCCGTCTGTATTGGAAGGAGAAAACCCAACACCCTGCGATTTTTGCTAGAACCATGCTTGAACCCTTATCTGATGAGAAGCAGGAATCTGAGGCGTCTGAAGAGTTGGAGGATGAGGATGCAGAGGAAAATGAAGAAGAAGATGATAAAAGGAAAGGCTATGGGACTCCTGCTTCTAGTGATGATGATGATATTGATCCTGAGGACTATTACCACATGATGGGAGATGACTCAGATCATGGTGCCGAGGATGATTACTAAATTCCCTCGTTGCAGACCACATCTGTAAATCTTCATCAATTTTGTTATCTTCGAGAGAGGTTTCAATTTATTGAAGCTTGAAGAAAAATCCTCTCGAAGACGGCTAATTAATTAGTAGTAGTAGTCTTTGTCTCTTGTTGTCTGCTCAGGTTGTTATTTATCGGTTTTAAGTGTTGATGTTTTTTGGTGGTTGGTGGTTTTGGGGAAAGTTCAGGTGTTATGTTGGTGGATTTTGGGAAAAGTTCAGGTTGTTTTGGGGATTTTGGGCTATGATGCGAAGTAGCCCTTGTTAACTGGTTGTAAATGATGAATATGAATATCTTTAATGGAACTATTTTGTTAATGTAATGAATATGAATATCTTTATTTTTTGTTTTAATGATTGAAAGTGGGGATGAAACTCTGAGTGATTAACAAACAAAAGATTGAAAGTATTGAATATGATTTTCACTGATAAGAATTGAAGAAATAGTGAGTGATTTTCAGAGAAGGAAATGGTGATTTTATAGAACACTAGCACTAGGCAATGTTATGTACTCTATGGGACTCCTGCTTCAAGTGCCAAATTACATGGAGCCAAAATTCTAGAGCCAGTATACTGGTTGAAGAATTTCAAACAACCAATAAACAGATGGAATGTAGGTAGATTTCTCATAGGGTTGCTGAGTTTATAGACACTAGCACTAGGCAATGTAATGTAGTCTGGTGGTAAACGAGATTTTGTCCTTAACTGAAAGGGATTCGACACCATAATACTAGCACTACATTGCTCAATATAGTTTTGGTTTGTTCAGTTATGTGTATTTTTATTGTGCAGTTTTGTATTGTTATTGCTCAATATAGCACTAGGCAATGTAATGCTCTCTAGCTCTATATTCAATTGGGATACTTGTTTTTCTGATTTTGCTTTTCTTAGCTTGTTTTCTGCAATAACATATCTACATTCTATCATCTAATAAATTCTCTTCCTAAATTTCAACAAATCCAACTCTATATGCAATAGAGTTATAAGACTGCTGGTGAAATAGATAAAGGTAGTAAACAGACAGAGAGTTAAAGCAGACATTGTGTGGGTATAAAGAAGTTGAAGTTTTAGAACAAGGCATCACCCGCCAAGTCGACATCCAAAGTCCTTAGAGTAGTTTTCCTTAATTAGTCTATATAACATTAGTAGGTACTGCAGGACAGGGAAGTGGAGGATGTAGCTCATTACTGACTATGATCTCTGACATAAATCTCATTGCAGGCGGCTAAGGAAATAAGGCGTTTTTAGTTTCAGAGTGTTATAAGTCTATGGAGGCAGTAATGTTTTTTCTGGTTTCTCTTTGGGTTTGGTTATGAATAACTAGTTGGCTGTAATTTTAGATTTTCTGTATGATTTCTTTGGTGCCTTATAATATGTCCTAGACTTAAAACACATCTACATTTCTAATGACAATCAACAAACACAAAAATCAGAGAAATCAACAAAAATCCTACAACATCAAACAGATCTGAGAGATGCAGACCTTCAATACTCATAACCAGAAATTGAATCATTAACACTCAATGGTTTCGACTATAGATGTTGTAAATTTCCAATTCAAAGGGATACAAGTGAAATACCTTAACCAATAGAGCATCGTCAGATCCAAAATTTGAAATCAATTTCAATCCTTCTATAAGAAATCGACTAAACTCAAACCAGTTTCAAAATCGATATTTCATAGAAGATTTGATTGATTCAATGATGTTGATGAAGTTCCCGCACGCTAAATCTCACTGTGCTCGACGAATTTGCCGGTCAAAATCGACGTCGGCAGGGAAAGAAACTGGTGATAGAAAAGAATCTGGTAGAGAAAAAGAAACCATCGAGAGAAATGAGTGGATGTGGCAGCTTAAGTTGTTGGTGTTGGACATACAGCTGAGCTAATTCAGAAATAATAAATGGTTTCATAATTTCAGTTGATTTTCTTTTATTTTCTTTTGGGTTTTCTTATTTTCGGATCTGTGGTATTAAGTTAATCCATTGAAATAAAAATCCGGTTCTGTTACGATGCTGGGGTTGAAATTTCATCAGCCCAAAAGTGGGGCGGGGAAAAGAAAAGTCGAGGCTAACTTAGGAAGTGCACCCAAATATTGAGGGTAAGCGGGTAATTGCACCAACAAAAACACGGAGCACTGTAACAGATCGCATTTTCAGTAACCATTGAAGACGTTACGAGCTTCCCAACAGCGTATGCGCGTTGCTGAAATGCAAACCGTCACTAATGCTGCTGTTGGTAAATCTTTGAATTCGTGTAGTGATAATGATGTGCTGACGAAGAAGTAGAACCACGGTTATTAGCAATCAGTTGTAGCAGACTTTTGGACGTGAAATTCCCTTTTTTCGTAAGTACCCAAAGAAGCTTGTCTTCTCCCATTTCTGCAGATATATAAATTTCTTGAATACTACTGGGCTTTAAATTAGAAAACTGTGTACTCAGCTCATCTAACTTCCAGGTACTTCCATCATTGGCAATAAGATCTTTAACCATAGTGTACTTCGGGTTCTGAGTGGCGTATATATCTGGTTTGAAACCGTGAAGTCTAGGAATCCATGGATCCTTGTAAATAGAGATCGACTTACCATTTCCCATCTGCAAGTAGGTGGGAAATTGCTTTACATCCATGAACGGCTACGACTTCTTCTTTATTAATATGGAACCACCAATTGAGAATTACACACACAATGATTGATAAATCAATCAACAAACTATGATCCAACATGGTGTTGATCATAAACCCTAAAATTCATAAACCCTATAATAACTCTCTTGAACAAATATTTCATAAACACGAACAAAGACTTCACCCAATCGAGATAATACTTACCTTGATTAACGAGATTATCTTCTTCCAAACGATGTCTCTTCCAACACCAAAGATGTATCTTTTACCATCAACGAACAAGATGATCTTCTCTTCTACAAACCATAACGATGTGCTCTCTCAACATCAACGATGTATCTCTCAACACCTAGAGAATGGTTTTTCTTCTCACCAAAACTCCACCCCAAGAGGTGGGATGAATTCCTCACAACTCCATTGTGAATTCCATTGGAACTTCATAGCTAATCTCATAGCTTCAACCTCCTTATATAGGAGTCACATTACTTAGCCTATAAGAATAGGGTTTCCTAAATTAACTCTAAGAGCCTTGGTCTTTAAGTCACTATTCTTAAGGAGTAAGTAAACCAATTAGAGTTTATCCCAAACTCTAATCCTTATCAACAACCAAGTTTGAGTTTTAACCAAACTTAAACTCGTGACCGACTAGATACTAAAGTTTATATTCAATAAAACTCTTAAACCTAGTCATCAAATCAGTTAGAGTTACACTAACTCAAACCACCGACTATACCAACATCATGGAGTAAGGATGGGCTAGTTTTGAGTGAGAAGGCTTTTGTAGACAAAGTAGTAGAGACCAAAAATCCTTTCAACTGTATCGACTAATATACCCTTTTTCTAACTTAGAGTTTAACCTTAATTAGATTAGTGTAATCTATATAGTTAGAGTTATAGAAATTAATCAAAATTATAAATCGTTTTGAGAAAGTGAGTGAGTGTGAGATGAAAAAGGAGTAGAAGAAAATTGATATTTTTTTCTCTAAAACCCTAGAAATTGAATTACTCAACTAAAATAAGTGATTCGACGATTTCAAGTTAGAAGATTATAGGAGCAAGATATTTGTATCCAATGAAGGAGATGCAGAATTATTTTGTTTGTTAGATGGTGAACAATTTTTAACCCAAACTCAAGGAAAGTGAGGATATGAGTGCTTCTAAAAATCAGGTATTCCAAAATGTTTGATTTGTGGCTGTGTTAATCGTCATAAGTTATAGAAAAGACTGATTTGTGTGAGATTATTTTATGCTCCAGTTACGGCTAGAAATTAACCATACTTGAAGACATAACCCCTAGTTACGGCTTCAAAGTTTTTCATTTATCAGGCGTACAGTCGGCTACGTTTGAATCGACCATTGTATTTTCGGACGTAACATTTTTTTTATTTTTTTAACTAGAAAAGGTAATTCATTGATGAAAAATTAAGCAACCATAACATTGTCATCCTCTATAGCAGAGGTTAGCCAAAACGAAAAATTATAAATTCCTAACAAACTATTAGATTCATTGTACGCCTCTTCAGCGAGTAAATGTGCAATATTATTTCCTTCTTATGGAGACTGAAAAACAGAAAGTAATTCGATGCAGTCCTGAATAACTGCATTAGTAAATTCTTCTTCTTCTTCTTAATTGAAGACATGGAGCTGAGAAGCCAATTCATGGAACCCATCTACTTTCTTGACGATCTCACTTAGGTTGGATTTGAATTCAAGATTCGATTGGATCAAATGAGGATGAAAAAGTCAATAAAATGATTGAACTCATACATTACTTTAAAAAAATAGGAGATTGAAAGATTTCCTGGAACATGCAGAGAGATCTAAGTTTCTATAAACAGACTAACCAAAGTAACGTTCATAAGCTATTTTCTGAAGATTTCTTAATTTTGTAGACTTGTTACAAAACTACTTCTAACTAAGTTTTTTTTTTTTGATGCATCTGGTTCAAAATAAATCTTAATTATATGTTCACCAACTAGAGATCTGTCGTCTTAAACCAAATATTATCTCTAAGGTACATCTTGGAAATCTCCTCAGCCTTAGAGAGAAAGGTCAGGGTCGAGTAGTGCTATCCTAAGTCAAGCACATTAATGAAGTAGTAATGCTTGGTTACATTGAATGGCACAATTGTGAATCACATTGTCTGGATTGCATGATTCGGAATCAATCTTGTTGACTTGCAACACTTTCCTTATACACAAACACTGAAATGGAGGAGGGAGAAGGAAAATAGGAAAGCTAACAAAATCTTCACAGAAGACAAAACAAAAAACTTGTTCACTAGAAAGTTGATATTAAATTTCCAATTTTCAGAATGAGATTACTGCAGTTAAATTTTGTGTGGGTTATGTGTATACGATGTGAACAATTTGTGCTGACTATGTCATATATTTGCCAGCCATCAGTTTCTTTTTTTTGTAATGGCATCCAATAGAGCAACATATTCTAGCATCAACATCTTTATATGGGACTACTGATATTGTTTTAACACAAGTTTTGTATTTTATGGAATGGTAACTTGAATACATTTATATGTTGATATATTTAGTCTTTTGGTATCATATTATTTTTGCTTCTCCAGTGGCGCCTTGGGATATAAGAGCAAACAAACCACAGATGAGGTACAATAAAAATATTCTTGTCGTAATAATCTACCATCAGCCCAAGTGCCGCATTTTGTACTTGCCATGAGTATTGCTATTCATAGTGATATGGCATGTGTATAAACAGTTTCCGCGATTAATACGTCAAGCGGTGTTCAGTTGTGCAGTGGTCTGATAATAATAGCTCTCAGCTCATGGTTGGATTAGACGATGATCCACATGTAATTTTTGGGAAATATTTGAAACGTAAATATCTTCTAAAGAGATAGATGTTGATCATGTCACGTCATCTCTTATTTACAACTTTGGATAATAGAAACACCATTTCTCCATGTTTTTCCATTACTCTTATTTCCATAAAGAGACCTCTCCATAAAACACAAATGTTGTTTTGTTTTTATTTTACTCCCACAGGTGTGATCGGAATGAGATACCTACCAGTCCAACTCTTTAGTATTATCATGCTCAAATGATAAGACGACATATATCTGGAACCCCAAAATTGGAAAGGTAAAAACCTTCCCTAGTATGTTATGTATATTTTTTAGTTCACCTTGATTTTTCTTTTATCAATTATCTTTAAGGACCCGCACTTGCATGTGAATATTTTGCAGATTTATTTTAAGTTACCACTTGAAAGTAAAAGAATTTGAGTGGATTCAATACCACACGATAATTACAAAGTCACTCCACACCAAATTTCCCTTTGAAGTCTGTTTTTTTTTTCTTTTTTCTTTTGTTATTTTGATTTTTTTGGATGTCTTTTTATGGCTAGGTTTGGTTTCATGAACAACTGACTGGTTCATAGTAGTTGATGTTTCTTCTTCGTTTCAGTTTATTAGTTTTAAACAGGTTAATTATATATCCATTTTATTATTTAGCTTGTGTACCATTGTTATTTTATGTGCATGTTTAAGTTATGTCCTTTCTTACGAGAGCTACAGCCAAAGGCATCTTCGATGAACATGTTTTCTCATATGATTCAGGCTGAAACCATACTGTATAACCTGTTTTATTTACCATTATGAACTTTAACATGACTTATATATTCTTAAAAGAAGCAAAATGCAATGTCAGATTCATATATTTTGTAGACATGGTATTATTATTTTTTTGTGATGATTCTGATATTGTTGCTGCTGTTAAGCGTACGTAAAAAATCCACATCGGCTGTTCAATTGCAAGTCTCTCAAGGAGTTGACGATGAGAATGTGGGCAGGAAGCAAAAACGCAGATGTTGAACTCAGCTTCATGTACTGTCTCCTTGGATTTTCAATATCTAGTGTGAAATTGACGAGAAAAGCTCTTTTCATCAAGCTGTCCAGTTCTAGACATAAGTTGATTTTCAATTGATGTTAGTTCGTGTTCCCGAATATAACATCAGATTTATACCATGTTCATCTGAGAAGAAGATATATATTGTCAAGTTAAATTTGTGTGTGCATGGACATCGCAAATCCAACCATTAGGTGGTGTCTTAAAGTTAGTAATATGAACCTTCGGTTTGGATGAACTTAAGTACTCTAGTATTACCATTTTTTTTTTATGTTCTTTTGATTTTGGCGTATTTGAAGTTTTGAAAACTAGCTTGTTTATTGATTAATAGTAAAAACTTATGTTTCTTTTCTGATTTTCCACATGGATCCCTCTTCTCATTCTCCTTGTCTCACTCAAATACAGCCGTATATAAAGACCAATTAATCAGGAAACTATCGCCTATCGGCTAAATAATAAGAATGTCAGACATTAGTTATCCCATTCGGTATCGCATTTGAATAAGATACTGGTTGTAGCTTTCCTTATTTTAAACATAGCACAACTTGCAGTTTAGGAAAATTAGTTGCATCCTTCCTATGTCTACAAGCTATTATACCTGAATATGCAAATAAAACTTCAAACACTAGAAAATAAAAACATGTTTACACATCTTGGATCAAAGTCTCCATAGATAAAACCTAATAACATCTTCGTATGAGTAAAGATTTTTCTCCATGGTGTATGCCAAAACCACCCCAAAGATAAATGGCAGCTTGATCTCATTAATTACGGTAGCTTCTGTTCCAAGTCTTTTGTTAGCCATTGTCTTTTAGGTTCTTTCTTCCAAAATATACCAGCAAATAGCAAACAACAACACTCGCCATATCTTTCTTCACGATTCCTCTCTTTTCTAATTTTCCATATTTGTAGTAGTGTTGTAATATTGAGAGGCTGTACCCATTTAACATTGTATGCCCAAATGAAATATGTCCACAACTTTTGACTAAATGCACAATAAATTACTAGATAAACAACCACATTATCTTTTCATTTCTCTAGCCGGATTCCTGAATTCCCTTCCACGGCCCTCCACCTTGTGGTAAATTTGAAACTTTTACATACATGAATTTCCCACTTGCTAGCTAGTAAACTACTTAGCCCACCACGTCAGACTAATTTTTTATTTACAGTGGTCAAGGCGGTGTAAGCAGTTTCCAGAAACAGTAAACATTTCTTTTGTTATCGTCTTCTTTCGGCTTCCTCTTGTCATTTCTCCTCCTTTTTCTTCCACCTTTTTGTCATCAAAACACCAATATCTTAAACCCTAACCCTAGAGTCCTCCAAAATGGCGGAATTAGCTACTATAGTTTACAATACTCGTATCAGGAATGTAAGTCTTACCACCACCGTCACCAGGTATGCACTGGAAGTCGATAAATGGATCGCAAGGGTGATGGGAACTGAAGAAGAATCGATGATTGTTGGTGTTGTAATTTTGGTGTAAATAAGAATTTCATATCGAGGAATTTATAACCACGATAGGTTTCATAGTTGATAATTCGATACTGATATACCGATTCTCATAGACGTGAGTTACATCACTAAGTTTGAAACATAATTCGACATCATAAAAAACATGCTTGATCTTCTGATAAATGGTTCTTTGTGGTTTTGGAGTTTTAAGATGAATGTTAAATGAAACCCCATAGATAACCCCTACGCATATACCATTAACAGAATCTTAATTATTATCATTATTATTACTGTTGATAACATTTAAGATTCATTCTGAGAATCATATTCTTCTACGAAAATAAACATTTGAAATTTGGGATATCTTTTGATCAAGAGTTACTAAAAATATATCTTTTGAAAATATTATTCTATGAATGATACTTTATAATTTCGAAACATTATGCGTGTAAACCACATATTCCAACACTCAATCTCCATGTAACACTTTTCTATGTTCTTGTAACTTCTAAAATCTCTCATGTCTCTCATTTTATGTAACTTTAGTATTTGACTCCTCTAAATGCACATATGATTTTATGTGTTGATTGCATTATTTTACTCATAATGTTCGATTGAAGGATACGATTTTGGTTCTATAAATTTCATGAAAATCCATATGTGTCTTTCTCTTTGTGCTTAGGTAATTTTAGTCAAAAGGCCTAAGAACTTGATTTTGTTGAAGTTGTTATATGTCACAAATGTTATCAACGTGTCTCATAGTAGTTGATTGATTTAGCTAGGATTACAAAACTACATGTAAGAAATTCATTTTTCTCTAAATAATTGTAAGAAACATAAATATTGGTGTTTTGTAGAAAAGTCACTAATCGGTAAAAGTTTCAGGTTGTCTGACGGTTGTGGTGGTGCGGAAAATTATAGCATAATGGTGGCCTATACAAGATATTTTAGCAAGCATTTTCAATTGGGTCAATGTCTTCTAATTGGGTAGAAATATAAACCCTAAATTATTTATTTATTTCAATTCAAAGCAACTTCAAATTTAAAATCCTTACTTCAATATTTGAGTTTGAAGATGATTAGTAAATTCATGGAAGCTTTTAATCTCATCCTTGCAGATACAACACACCCTGATGCTTTCTGAATTGTCCTTCCTCCATTCAGCTTTTGCGTGTGATTGCACGGGAGCCTTGATTTCCACCATGTCTGTATGTGGATATGAAGAAAGAAAATGAAATTGAAGATGAAGAAAGAGAAGAAGAAGAAAAAAGAAAATCAATCGACCACCCTCTCTTCCAAAATCTCCCCACTCTAAACCCAATATCACTACCAACCCCGTACCCTAACCCCCTTTTAATTAGAGGGCCAACCCCATCAAAGACGTCTAACCTCAAATCTGATACCCTAATTTTGACTAGTTTAATTTGTTATGTTTAATCTCGAAGACTGGAAGAAGAAGATGATGGATACATTACTGGGATCATTTGGTATGTTTACTTAGTATATTTTACTAGTATTGTGAGTTTGTAACTTTTAGTATTATGTTTAATTTCAAGTGGTTAGCTACTGTGAGATCAGTGTGTGAGATTTGAGTAATAAATATGTGTGTGTGAGAGATGTAACATGAGTATGAGATCAATGTTGCTGCACCACCTAGTATATGTTTGTTCTTATAAACTCTTAATAATTTTTGATCGATTGTAAAGCCGATGTGCTCATAAGTTTCGCCATTATTTATTTATTTATTTTATTTCAGAGTAGTTGTTATTTTCAATTTCGAGTTATGTTAAATTTCCAGAGTTATATCATTGAGCTGTTGCTTTGAAGTGCTATCCTCGAATACCCTAAGAATCTGGTTTTCGTACATAATCTTATTATTAAGATTAAGATCAATAATCAATTGCTTTTGAATTTTGGAAACGTTATGCATGCAACTTCAAAAACTACGTATTCCAACACTCAATCTCTAAGTTTCGCTTTTCTGTATTTTTCGTTACTTCTGAAATCCCTAACGTCATTCATTTTATGCAATTTTAGAACTTGACTCCTTCTATTGCATATGGGTTCATACATTGATTGCATTTGTTTTACTCATAATGTACGATTCAAGGATACAAGTTCGATTTAACAAATTTCATGAAACATGTATTGTCTTTCTATTTGTGTTTGGATAATTTTAGTCAAAAGGCGTAAGACCTTGGTTTTGTTGAAGTTGTTATATTTCATAAATGGTGTCCATATGTCTCATAGTAGTCGGTTGATTTAGGATTACAAAACGGGATGTAAAAAGTTCACCTGTCTCTAAATAATTACAGTGGATGTGTTTGTAGAAAAGCTGTTACGCGGATAAATGTAATAAAAACCTCAAAGTACCAAAAAAAGACACCGAGAAAGCAAAGTTCAAATCTGATTCTATTACTCTATTCATATCTGCTCTCCATCATGATAAAAATCAAGTGTTTTATTTTGTACATACAATTATATCAAAGAAAATTATCATATTTAAATCACTTTAAAAAAAATAGATTTCGCTGAAATTAACAAAAACAAATAATATTTCAGTCGTGTAAGCTGATGGAGAGATTATCCCAAGGATATATAGTCTAGACTCTCTTCTAAACCGTACATTCCTAAAAAAAAATGAGCGCATTTCAAAATATCAAACCTCATCATTTGCCAATTTAAATTTCAACCGATGAAAATTCGTTGATTTTTAACAGCTGGTTTTCAATATAGTAAATGGTGATATTATATGTCTCGAAATACGCTCATTTTATGTTAGAAAATAGATCTTCGCAAGAGGAACATACCCTCAAAATATTAGCTCTAGTTCCGATGCTTATTGGATTTTATACAGAAAAATGATGTCAAATAGTGGTGCTACTTAGCTCCCTATTCTTCTTCCTCAATCTAAACCCCACATTTGGGGAGTGGGAAATCCCACATGAACCTGAACCTGAACTAGAACCTGAACCCAGATGTATACCTCAGATTAGAGGGAGGAAAATAGAAAATAAAATAAAATAAAATAAAATATGAAGCTAAAAATATCATTATGAGAAGTCAAAAGTGTGAAATTATGTGAAAAGAAAAGTGAAAGTGGATCCAAAAATGATTTATTCACCAACAAAAATCACAAGCACTTTCACCACAACAGATCCAACGGTGATATGTTTTTCATCAATCCCGCTACTGATCCCAATGACATCAGTCATAAAGTCTTTTAGCCATTGAATCAGAATTCGGTGAAACCTTTAGGCTGCGTTTGGCACGCCAAATTTGAGTGGAATTGGAGGAGGGAATGGAATTGGGGGTGGAATTGGGGGAGGGAATTGAAATTCCAGCTGTTTGGCACGATTTTAATGGGTGGAATTGGATGAGGGAATGGAATTCATTTTCCTTCCCCGAGTGGAAAACCAAATCGCACCCCCCCCCCTGGAATTTCCGTTTCCTCCCTTCTTTTCCTCCCGTATATAAAGCTTCTTTCCACTCTTTTTCTTTCCTTCTTCTTCTTCTTCCTCTCGACTCTCGACTCTGGTTCTCAGAATCCAGTCGATTTTTTCTTGATTTTGGGTGAACTGATCTAGGGTTTAGTTAATCCAGTCGTGAAACAAGTTGGGTTTTGTGTTATTGAAGATAAACAACATTAAATCGATACGAATTTAGGTGAAATCGAAGATTAAATTTAGGGTTTCGAAGAACCAAATCGAGTAAGTACTTGTTCTGTTCCTTTCTTTTTCATTGATAATTGTTTTTTCTGTTTAGGGTTTTGCTATTTGATTGATTTTAATTGATTTTCAACAGAGTTAAAAATTAGGGTTTTATTAGCTGCGAAAAAAATTGGGTTTTTTTGTTAGATTCAATGTGTGATTGTATTTTATATTGGTAGTGTGTTGGTATTTTGTTGTTGATTTGTTGGTATTTTGTTGGTATATTGCTGTCCCTGCGTTCAACAATGATTTGGTGCAAGAATTAGCTATGCTTAGATATATGTTCTTATATGGAGAACTGAGTACTTAGAAGTCCTGAACTCATATATGTCTTTGAGTTTCAAGTGAGGTTCAGGTGCAGTTCTGGTGGAGTTGGAGTGGTTCTGTGTTGTGATTGTGTGCTGGTTCATGAAGAGGGTTTCTGATGCTGGTTATTGCAGGAAAAGTGGGTTAGCTGGTTGAGCTACAGAGTGGTTTGATGTGCTGGTTTGTGTGTCTTCTCTTGTCTTCTCTTTTTGGTCAACTGTGTGTTACATTCCATTGTTGAGTCATTGATGATTTTGCTGTGATGTTTCAGGCTAGTAGCTATTGATTGTCTGTAGCTACAGACTAGTAGCCCACCAATGAGGATAAAGAGTGGGAAGAATTGATGTTTTGTGGGTTTATGGTTGTTCTAATGGATGATTGTTTGTGGAAGTTGTGTGCAGATTAGCTTATATGGAGGACAAGTTACTTCGTGGAGGAATGATAGAGGGGAGGAACTCTTGTTCACAAGTAGTAAGGTGCAGTGTGTTTTGAACTTCTCTTTGTGATTATGTATGTGTGAATTGTTATGAAGTATGGTATCATGCTCTTGTGAATGTAGTTAGTGATCGTTAGTGTTTGAATTTCCATATCCAGACGATATTCTGTGTAGTGAGCGCCTATATCCTGCCATCTGCATCCTCTAGTAGCATCTGTAGTGAGCCCTAATCTGTCTGGCAGTCATCATGGACTATGTAACTGCATTGAGCTATCTGGTCACAGTAGTGGTCGTGATGAGGTTGATCTCCATACTGATCAGTGCAAAGAATATTGGAAATGTAACTCGTTTCATGAAACATAACTGTCTTAGCTCAAATGGGAGAGCACATGGTTTTCAACCATGTAGTTGTGGGTTCGACTCCCACAGATGGTTTTGTAGCCGAGTTCAAAGCATGTTTGTGTTGTTGTTGTTGCTTGTGCTGCGAGTTTGTGAATTGGAATTGTGCAGAGTTCCATCCCATGCCAAACACCCAGAATTGGAATTCCATTCTAGTTTTCCATCCATTTTAACTGTCATGCCAAACACCTTAAACTGACTGGTGGGAATTGGAATTCCAGGGAATTGGAATTCCATCGGTGCCAAACGCAGCCTTAGTGAAAGTGTGTGAGAGTCTATCAATTCATCACTGAAGTGGATCTCCAATATAAAAATGTAGAAATCAAAAAACAGACATTGATCTCCAACCTAACCCTTTAAGTAACTTCCTAATACAAACTAGTAATATCATCAAAATCAAAACCATCCAAATTTTCACTTCCAAACCAGTCTAGTACATTCCCAAATTCCAAAAAAGTGTAAGTATAACTCCAAATGAAAAATGTACAAATCAAAAAGAAAAAAACATAAGTCTCCAACTTGATCCTGACTCAAATTATTAATACAAAAATGATTTATTCACCGAGTATTATCCCCACTAAATATCCCACAACAGAACCAACGGTGAGGCCTTTTTCATCACATCCGCTATCAGTCCCAACGTATTAGTCACAAAATCTTTTAGGCTTGTCCTTTTGATGGAATTTCAGTGAAAATGGTAGATTCTTTATATTTGCTGATTAAAAAAGTAAAAAAAAAATGTCATCAAACAAACCAAATTTTCACTTCCATGTTCCAAACCTGGGTTGCATTGACGCGCCGAATTTGGGCCCGAGTCCGCGTCGGACTCGTGTCGGACACGGACGTGGACACGACACGCATACGACGCGGTCAACTCAGTCGACTCGGTCAACTCTCAACTTTAAAGTGATAATTTAGTATGTTCTCCCTTGAGATTCGAACTCTCAAGGTCATAATCCCACCTAAAAAGCTTAATCATTGAGCCATTCACGCTTTTGTGTGTAGGTTGTATATTTTCAACATTTTATACTATTTCTCCTAGCATTAATTTCACATTTTAGTATAGTTAAATTATATATTTACTAAATATATAAATGTGTCCGTGTCCTACAATTTTGAGACCTCGCTTGTGTCCGCGTCCGTGTCGTGTCGTGTCTGCGTCTCCGCGTCCGAGTCCGTGCAACCCAGCTTCCAAACCAATCCACCACATTCCCAAGTTCCAACAGTACCAGCATCTTCTAGCTCGTAGCTAGTTTATCTCCGTCATTGTCCTTACAACTTACCATGTGTCCCACCATCCTACGTGGTTCCTTTTCAGCTATTCTCACTTCATTATCCAAAATTAAATAAAAA
>JAJJMA010118791.1:17583-30915 GCA_023529015.1 Papaver nudicaule
ATTTATTAGGGTTCATACATTAAAGATCAATTTGTCGATGTTGATTAGATATTCTATTCATTTGTTTCGTTAATCTGTTTGCTGGTAGGATTGTGTATCTTTGATTCTGTTGGAGTTAGGTGATATTGGTAATGGTGTCTAGAAATAATGAACAAATTGAATCCTTCTTTAATTCGCTTAACGCGGTTAAAGAAGTATTCTCACCAGTTGAATCTGGGTTTAAAAAGGTAGCCAAAGATCTTGAATTGTGTTGGTTAAGTCAGAAGAATGGTGTTAAGTATTTAGAAAATTTCCCACAGTTTAATGTTGTTGTGGTTGAGACTAATAATGCTAAGGTTGTCGAGACGAAGAAGAAGAAACAGTTTGGAGATGTGTTTATTATGGATGGGAGAAAAAAAGGATCATTTAACAAAACTTTCTTAGCGAATTTGTTTCAGAACAATGGGAGTAGTAGTAGTAATAATAATAAGAGTAAAACTAGTGAGGTATCGGCGAATAAAGAAAAGGAAAAGGAGGATGGATCCTGTGTGAATTGTTTGCAGTTTGCAATGACATGGTCTGTGTTGGTTAACAGTTTTGTGCAGGCGATTCCGACACCTTTTAAACCTGGGAAAAAAAGGATTCAGAAACAATCTGGTGCTTCTTCTCAAGATTCATGCAAACAACCATCTTTGGGACTCTTCCCTTTTAAAAGGAAGCAAAGGAAATCCGATGATGGTCAATTTGATTCAGTGTTTCAAGAGAAAGGTGATGATAATACTAAAGTATACAAGGGAGGGGAGGTTTTGTCGTTAGAGCTCCTTGTAGGTTTTTTGTGTGATCAAATTGTTCAAAATGTTTCCAAGTTTGACGAGGGAATTCAGAGAAGTTGTAATAAGAGTAATGATAAGAGTAATATCATAGATGATTCTTCAAATTCCGCTGAAGTTGATCATCTCGGGGTACTCAAGAGTATATTCAAAGGAAGAAAAGAAGATGTCAATAGCTTTTTAGGGAACTTGAGTTTTGCAAGAGTGGGAGGAGTACCATCTAGTATGGTGGGAGTACCTTCTGTTAAGGAGGAGGATGAGGACATTGAAACCAATGAAAGCAAGGAAGAACCCGAGAGTAATAATACACCTCAAAAGATTGCAACTGGATTGCTGAATATCCCGCTGTCCAATGTTGAGCGCCTAAGGTCTACTCTATCCACTTATTCATTGTCAGAGTTGATTGAGCTCGTACCTCAATTAGGGCGTCCCTCTAAAGACGACCACCCTGACAAGAAGAAGTTATTCTCGGTGCAGGATTTCTTCAGATACACAGAGTCCGAAGGTACGTGACTGTCTCTTTCTCAAGCTTTCTCAAACACTAACTTCCAACTTAATCTTGTGTGGATTTGTGACCTAGAAGTGGGACTATAAACGTCAGATTCAATTTATATGCAATGTTTTGAGTTTCATGCTTTGCCACTCTTTATATAACTTGGTGTATCTATGTAGTTTAAAGAAAACTAGAAAAGCATCTACTGTTGCAAAAGAATGAGGGTATCCTAAATTTCCTATTATAGGATAAGCAGTCTAAGTGCAATTTGTAAAACAAAAAAAATATAAAAAATGCAAGTATTGAAGATGCATGACGTGATCTTTTGGATCCTGGCACATACTTTTTCTTGCATAATTTTTAATGGGGCACTACTTATGTTAAACCAATTGCATCTGCTGGCAGGAAGGCGTTTCTTTGAGGAGCTGGATAGAGATGGTGATGGGCAGGTCACTTTAGAAGATATTGAAATCGAAATGAAAAAGAGAAGATTACCACGGAAATATGCTCGAGACTTCATGAGACGCACCAGGAATCACCTATTTTCAAAATCATTTGGGTGGAAACAATTCCTGTCCTTCATGGAGCAAAAGGAACCTACCATTCTTAGAGCCTATACCACTCTCTGTTTGAGCAAATCCGGAACGCTGCAGAAGGGGCAAATCTTAACATCCCTTAAAAATGCTGGGCTTCCAGCCAATGAAGATAACGCTGTTGCCATGATGCGCTTTCTGAATGCAGATACTGGAGGATCTATATCGTATGGCCATTTTAGAAACTTTATGCTGCTTCTTCCTTCTGATCGACTCACAGATGATCCACGGTAAGATGAGTTTACTTTTTCACTATACAGAGTTTCCTCGGTTGAGCTGATTGGTTCGGCTTATTATTGCAAGAGCTAACAGTGATATAATTATGTTGGACTCTACTTTGGATGTTGATACCAACTGCTCAGTGACCACATGGGTAATGATTAGTTCATTCAAACAAATATTTACCATCGGTGTTGGATAGCTTCTTTTTTTTTGTCTTGGTATTTGGTCGGTTCACTTTTTGAGGTATTATTAAAACATTGAACAACACCCATTTGTTTTAATTCTAAATCTTCTAGGTATGTGATACTTAGAACCAAGTGATATTTTTGCAAAAAAAAATTGAGACCACAGTAATACTAGGAGAGCATAGACATACAGGGGTCAAACCGTCAGATGCACAGTTACATGAGGTTTTAGTTTATTTTTGTGTTGATGATAACTCGAATTTGTAAAGTTTGCATCGAGTAGTTGGTCAGAATATCTTGCTATATCTGAATTTGGAAGCCATCAATATACTAGCTGTACCGTTTGTACTAATGATTCGAAAGAAAGATGTGTTAGTGGCCTACATACATTGTCCACATCTTCCTTCAGTTTCGTTTTAACTTCTGTTTACTATTTTAGGTGCACTAGATACATATTTTTAATTAAATCTAAGATGACTCCGCCTTTGCTTTGTATTTTCTTCACATCTCCCTTACACCTGCTTTTTTCTTTATAATTTGCGAATGGCAGATAGGGACATACTCTACGTATGTGGCCACGTACCAAGGTTATTAATTGACATTAACATCTTGGAATGTTATGTACAGGAGTATCTGGTTTGAAGCTGCCACTGTTGTTGCTGTCCCACCTCCCGTAGAAATACCTGCCGGAAGTGTTTTAAAGGCAGCTTTGGCTGGGGGCCTTGCTTGTGCACTTTCTACATCTCTCCTTCATCCTGTGGATACCATTAAAGTTAGTTTCTTTGCTATTTCCTCTATATGCAGTTTCATTATCATTAATGTGTCAAGGCATGGGTATTCTGTGTCACTGTGTGACGGCATCAGCGTCAACAGTATAAAAACTGAGCTACCACATGTTCACTTACTGGTAAAGCAGTATCCAGGTTAATATCACCATTAAAATCGTTGATGAGACCATTTAGAATGCCTGAGAGGACAGGACAAATAGATGAGCTGAAAACCCAATAAATGTTTGTTGATGAATCGACATGATCTGAAAGCTAACGACACACAATGGAAACACAGCAAGGCCCTCTATAGAGTCCGAGTCCTCTGAGTTTGTAGTAAATTCCCTTTTGAGGAAAGAGTTGGAACTGACATACTTGGCCAACTGTTTGAAATTTAAGATCAGGGCAGGTTAGTTATTACATACTTGTTTTTAGTAAAAAAGTTAACTATCTTGTTGACTAGGTTCAGTAATCAGGTGGCGGGAGGGTGAGGAGTGGGGTCTCCTTTAATGCTAATTGATGACTTAGTGTCCTGATTGTTATAAGGTACAAGGATCCTTAAGACTTGAAAAATTGTCTTAATATTCTGAATTGGAGCCGACAACTAGGTAGGAATTCGAAGGAGCTTAATTTTTTTTTTCTGGAGAGAGTGAAAAATATCCTTTCTAGATCTAAGATTCGTTCTTTTGTTGGATGGTCTCTTCTACAAGCATCTCCAGCGTACATATAAAGAGAGCATCTCCAACAGAGATCTTTATTGTGGAGGCTAGTGAGCATTTTGCCTAAGTAGAGAATAACATTAAAGCTAGAGAGCCAATAGTTTGTTGCAACTCCTGTAGAGCTCTCTAATTTGGGTATCTGATAAGGCTTTCATCATAGCGAGACAAAATTCAGATCAATTCTATCAACCAATCTCTCACTGAATGGTGTGAACCAGATGGGTGTCTTGCTCTTGTTCAGAGTTTGTTGGATGCTAATGATGGCTCTAATCTCCCTAAACTCAACTACTCCCTGAAGCAGAAGTCTCAAGAAGATAGTAACATTAGTCTGTGCAAAAGAAATTGAAAGAACGAAAATTTACCATAATTTTTATTATGCTGAGCCATAAAGTTCATGGAGATTAATTTTACCATGTTGACGTTCTTTAATAGCTAGAAAATCTCAAATATTCAATCTCTTGGTTGTGCTAAATGATTTTTGTTGTGCCAGACTCGAGTACAAGCGTCAACATTATCCTTCCCGCAAATTATTGCAAAGCTTCCACAGATTGGAGTTCAGGGATTATATAGGGGTTCTATCCCAGCTATACTTGGTCAATTTTCAAGGTTAGGTTCTCATCTTTATGTTACATCACATGGGATAGCTTAAGCATTTTGCTCACTTCATTTCAATTTTTTTAACAGCCATGGACTGCGGACAGGAATCTTTGAGGCAAGCAAGCTTGTATTGATTAATTTTGCTCCCACACTTGCAGAATTTCAGGTAATGAGGGCAATTGTAGTGTTACATCAGGTTAATTTCACTTTCTCCATGCTTATCATGTTATTGGTACTTTAATAGAAGCACTACAAAGCTTCTTTCTTCTTGATTTCATGAATATTTTTAGTAGACTCATGTAGTGGTTAGGGATTCTGCGGTGAAGTAATAAAACTTCTCAAGTTCCACTCGTCTACTTTTGTAAATGTTAAATGAAGTATAGAACCTAAAATGCACTCTTTTATATTAGGTGCAATCTATATCATCATTTTGCAGTACAATCCTGGGTACAGCAGTGCGGATACCATGTGAGGTGTTGAAGCAGAGGTTGCAGGCGGGCATTTTTGACAATGTTGGAGAAGCGATTGTGGGTACTCTGCGTCAAGATGGTATCAAGGGTTTCTTCCGAGGGACTGGTGCCACACTGTGCAGGGAGGTTCCTTTCTATGTTGCTGGCATGGGACTGTATGCCGAGTCCAAAAAGGTATGTACTTGTATGAATACTGCAGCTAATAGTCTGTGCTTAATCTCACATTAAAATGACATACAGGAAGATAGGATTATGCTCCCAATCTTAATCTGAATGTTTCCCTGTGACTGTTTTGAAGGGTGTTCAACAGTTCCTGAGGCGAGAACTGGAGCCATGGGAGACAATACTTGTTGGGGCATTGTCAGGTGGGCTTGCTGCCGTCGTCACCACTCCTTTTGATGTGTTGAAGACTAGGACGATGACTGCTCCTCAAGGTCTTCCAGTTTCAATGTCAATGATAGCCTTCTCCATTCTCCGCCAGGAGGGACCCCTCGGCCTATTTAAGGGAGCCCTTCCAAGGTTCTTCTGGATTGCACCACTGGGTGCCATGAACTTTGCAGGTTACGAGCTCGCACGGAAGGCAATGGACAAAAAGAACGAAGAGCAACAATTAGCAAATGATCAGCTACCTGAAAAGAAGCTCGCAAATGCTGGGTGATGCTCTTTTAGAACCCTGCATCCCTGCATCTTTATCTGTCGACCAAACAAAACATCTGTAACATTTCTTGGAACTTCATTTTGACAGATGAGTGTTTAGCCACTTATCAGTATCACAGTGTTTTTTCTTTTTGCATATATTCCAGGAGATTTTGTTTTGTACATTTGAGGTGGGCCGAAGTTTTGATAAGTTTGGTACATAAACAAAGTAGCACGAGAATTTGTCAGTTAACCTTGATTAGTTTGGTACATAAACAAAGTAGCACGAGAATTTGTCAGTTAACCATGTCCCCTACTTGTATCTGCTGATGTGTGCAGTTTACATGCTTCTCAGTTTTTTGGTGGCAATAAAACTAGCATCCAGTACAGTAGGGCTAGGATGCCAACAACAGCATGATATGTTTGACTGCACCCTATCTCTTTATCCGAACCCTATCTCTTTATCCGAACCAAAGAATTCGACCATGTCATATGGCTGTGCCTAACTATGAGTTTATGTTGCCACCATATCTACTAAGAGCATCTCCAACGGGATATCAGTGCGAGTCCTATGTGGATTTTCAAATTAAACATCCTTAAGCCAATTTTTTCTTGACTTTAGGAATTTTCAAAATACTATCTCCAATGGATAGAGTCTAACTTTCAAGTGTGAGTATATTTGGAACAATCATATTGGTTTAGATTTGAAATTTAAATCCAAAATATATTTTGATAGAAAAAATAACTAATTCTATCTTTAAAAAATCTTTGAGATCCTGAAGGAGATCCTCTAAAACTAGAGGATCTACAAGCGGATGTCTATATAACTGCTTGCCAAATCAGCATCACAATATCATTAGACATTCCCGTTGGAGAAGAAAAAGTGAAGAAATCCCAACTTTCCTTAATTTTAGGAAGCTAAAACATCTCTCGTTGGAGATGCTCTAAGGCTAAGCGGATTAACTTGTAATTCAGCGGATGTGATGCCTTTAAAAAAAGAGGAAGTGTCCCATGACATGGTTAGAATGACACTTGCCCTGTTTTTTTCATAATTCTTAAATGACAAGGAATTTGGAGCTAATATTTTTTGGTAGCATGTTTAACTACCGAAAATGAGCTTCTTCTAATAGATATCTATTTAACTACCGAAAATGAGCTTACTATGAGACGTAGAGATACCATTCGAAAAGGATATTAAATTTATAGACAGATGGACAGTTTTGATTAACTACCGGAGAGGGAAAGAAACACTGAGAAAATTGACTTATCTACAAAAACAAAATAAAAAAATGTTTATGAAATAATAGCTTCTCTTTCACCGGGTCCTGTGCACTTGTTCTTGCTCATGGATTCAAAGTTTTGCGCTTCTGCTCCAACTCAACATCTTGAGGAATGAATCTTTTCCAGTACCAGTGATCTTTCCATACTTGAGACATTTCTTCAATTGGAATTCCTTTGGTCTCAGGTACAAACAAGTAGACGAAAACAGTCATGATTGCCACCATAACGCCGAAAAAGAAGAACAATCCAAACTTCATATGGCACAACATGGTCAAGAAAATCTGAGCAATTAGGAATGTGCAGAACATATTCACCACAACATTGATACTTTGACCTGCTGATCTGATCTCAAGTGGGAATATCTCACTAGGTACTAACCACCCTAGAGGAGCCCAGGACCATGCAAACCCTGCAACAAATAGGCAAATGCAGACAACAAGGAGAATACCATACCCTGTAGGTATTGCTGCAGTACCTTCTGTTCCGAATTTAATCCCTATCAAGGTACCTATAAGAGCCTGGAAGAATAACATACATGTTCAGCCAATGCATAAACAAATACAGAGAACAAATAATGGAATGGATAGACTTATTGTACCTGAAAGATAAACATTTGGCAACCACCCTCAAGAAACAAAAACCTTCTTCCCTTTTTATCCACAAGATAGATCGCAAGAAATGTGGCAATCAGATTAACACCACCAGTAATCATAGCAGACGCAAGAGACGCAGCGCTATGAAAACCGATAGTCTTAAAGAGAACCGGTGCATAAAACATAACCACATTTATACCAGTAAATTGCTGGAAGAATGGGATAAGTACAGCCATGCATAGATGTGGTCTGTATTTTCTCTGCATTAGGTTGGACCACTGGCCTTTGTATTTCTTAGACTCATGAATAGCAGAAACTAAATCGTTGAACTCTTCGTCGATGTTAACAGGACCACGAATACGTTGGAGTTGTTTCTTAGCTTCTTCTGGTTTGTTTCGATCGATGATGGAGTTAGGAGTATCGGATAAGAAGATTGCACCAATTGTCATTATAAGTGCAGGTACAACTGCTAGACCCAAACTAACTCTCCATCCCTGACCGTTCGACATCTTGTCCGTTAAGTAGTTTACTACATTCGCCAGGAAAATTCCAACAGTAATCATCAGTTGGAACAAACTGTTAAGTGCTCCTCTGTACTTATACGGTGCCATCTCAGAAAGGTATAGCGGCACAGACTGTAAACCAATATGTCAAGTTAGCACTATGACATGCTCCAAATACCCTAGTTACTATTGATTAAAATAAAATAAAATTACCTAGTTATTTAAAGCGAACAAGAGGGATAAAACGTTACCTGATTAGCGAAACCAACACCAATACCAAGCAAAATACGTCCGACAATAAGCATGGCAACATTCTGAGCAGCAGCATTGATAGCAGCACCGATAAGAAACACTAAACCCCCAAAAAGCATGGAGACTCTGCGTCCGAACTTCTTAGATACAGCCGAAGCAACAAGTGATGCTACCAAAGCTGCTATGTACAAAGATGACGTGAACAAAGTTAACAGTAGGCTGTTAAATTTGCAATACTGATTAGCTGATTCAACACCAATTTGTTTTCTGTAGACTTTTGGGAAAAACTTCTGCAAGAATGGTGTCATAGCAGTAACTCCACCTATGTACACGTAAAAACAAACCTTAAAACCGATATCATAATCGTAAATCATTCAGTGCAGTTACAAAACATATAAATAAAAACTCAAGACTAAGAAGAAATAATCAAATAAAGATAACAAGAACAGACATATGTAAAAGCTTACCAGAGATACCGAGATCGTATCCGAATATGAGACCACCACATGCAGCAATAAGACAAGTGAAAACAACATAAGCCGTAAGCTGTCCAGGGTATTCTTTATTCCCTTTTGCGCCTCCTGCAGAAGCAACAAAAGCTCCACCCGCCATTGTTGATGACCAAAAAAAATTTTACTCTGGAATTGGATAATAACTTTATCACGTTCCCTAACTGCAAGTAGGTGGGTAAGGTGGATTAGAGTATGTATTTATAGATAATTCCGGTTCCCCAAAGGATTTAGAATTCTAAATTGGATAAAATACGATACAAGTAAATCCTAAACTGAGGCAGAGTTTATCCTAAAGTAGATTTGTTAACACTAAGTCCTAGCTGTTCACGGCACCGGGCCATGCAAACGAATACGATAGTAAATCTACGAACAGCTTATGGTGGCCCTGGAAGTATAATGGTGGTTGAGTTGTAACAGGCGGTAAAAGGCCCGACCGGAGGAACCATAGCAATGTTCATGAGATCAACACATATAGTATGAGCCTTAGCTTAAATTGATGTCTCTAAAGTAGTCCGAGGAATTCAAATGTCAATTGTTGTTTCTACGAATCCAAATTCCTTGTTGATGGACAACAACTTTAGTAGTGCATTGGTAAAGTTTCACCAGGTACCTTGATCAATTTTAGATCTTCGGTATTCTTCTTGGTTTTTTGGGTTAATCAAAGAGTACGGGTGTAAGTAAGTTAAATCTCTTCTAACAGCCAAATCCTTAATGCCCCATAAATAATGAATGCAGTATGGTCCAAGGGGGAACCCTAAGACATTTTCCCATAATGGTCCATATACAACAGCACCTTTGCAGAATCTCGCGTAGACAACTGTGAACATGAACAATCTTACACATTGAGTCGACGGCTTTCATTGATTCCGGCAACGATAATCTACTATTACTACCACCATCCTCGGCCAAGGCAAGATCAGCTGGCTCATCATGGTCTTTCATCACCGCATATGCTTCTTCAAGAAGTGGAACAAGTTCATGTGGATTGTTTGTCAGGAGAGGGTGGTTACTAGCATTACTATGGTAGTGTTGCCGATCCACAATCGCAAAAATCATTACCTTCAACCAAGTAGTTCCGGATTTAGGAGTTGAAGCTATGAACACATCATTCTCTTGAGATGTAAATGTGCCAAAAGCCCTGGTATTGAGAGAGATAATCAGTAAAACAACTAGAGCCAACTATCCTCTCTTGGTAAAGTTGGTAACAGATCTTTAGTCTCTTTGCTCACTAGCTCTCCATCTTCATGAAGACTTTTTACTGCCAATGGCATCAGCTAGTTTTATTATATTTTGAACATAGACCATGCTCGTGATTCACACACCGCTGCATTACTAGCAGAGCTTGCTTCTGCCCAAATATGATACTTTATGTTCCAGAAACTGAAAGAACTAGTCCCTCTCTCCCCATGGCTAAGATTAAACTCGTACTTGGTATTTTCTGCTTTTTTCAAAAAATTAACATCTACAACATAGTAGAAACTGCTGAACAATTAAAATAAGTCGTACAAGTTGAAGGGCTTCCACAGTTGGACCCTTGGATTGAAAATTTTGAGATTAAAATAAGAGGTCCAAATATATTCTCGTTTATACGTCAAAAGACCGCCCACTCAATTTTATTGATAAAAATGAAGACGACCCAAACGATCATTCTTGATATTCGTCATGATCAATTAATAACCCCAGTAGTCATTTCTGATTTCATCGTCAAACTTCTTCTTCAACTCGGGATGCTTTTGGAAGTATTCATCGGCAGTCATGGTGCTGATCTTTTTCTGTCAAAACAGAAGAAGATTTCAGAGAACAAGATTAATAGCTTATGGAAAGCACTGGAAAGAATGAAGAAAGAGAGAGACGTGAGATTTTTTTTCTAACCTTCAATTCTTGAACTTCAGCAATTTCCTTGTCCAATCTCTCAGTCTCCTTCAGCGACTGTTGTTCAGCCTCTTTTAGTTCCACCAGCTATTTCACATGACATTTGCCATAGTTAGATGTCAGAATATAAGTCGATTCAGGCAAAGAAACTAGGTTTAACCCAAACTTCCCCAAACATCATTGTATCGAAATGTATAAAGAAGATTCGCATTGGTTCTCACCAATGCATCAAACTTTGGTTTATACTGAGGAGTCACTGTATCAACAAACTTGGGAACCTGAATACCTGCCAAGACAAAAAATGTCAGCATGTGAATCACATGAAAAAGAAGAGAACTTGCATGAACGCCAAGAATATGGAATAAACATCTGTGATTAATATATAGTTAGTAGGTCTTGTAGCGTATCAAGACAGGGAAATGCAATAGCCAACTTTGGTAGGACATTGCCCCTTTCCAATTCCCAGCACCATAAGGACTCATAGTGCCTTTTTTAATGCAGAGAAATTGATATAATTACAAACAGAACACAGGGTATTTGTGAAATGATTGGAATTTATAAGAAACATATCTCAAAATTTCCGCTGTGCGTATATATTCAGGTAAAAGTAACAGGATGATCAGTAATATCAATTCAGTGAATGGTGAGGGCATTAAACAGTATCTGTACATGGTTACTCAAAATCTGTGAACCACCACTAGAGTTAAATAATTTTTCTGTGTCAAAAAGACTCAAGTTCTCAATCTTTTACATATTACTGAGTACACATTGCACAGAATATATCTATAGGGGAATTAGTTTGATACAGATCTCGGCATGGAGAATCACCTAATTGTTATCCTTAAGCAGTAAGTGTCTACACTAGTCATATTAGTAAACAAGATGAGAAGAAAAAAAGCAATGTTTTCACAATACAAAAAAAGGTAAAACGCGTACTGTCATAAGCTTCCTTGTACATATCCACCACGCGAGGTCCGATTCCTTTCCTGTAATACTCCCAATCAATGGGTTCAGGTTTCTACAAGAAAGGTGAAAAAATTGTAAGTGTTGGATATATATTGAGAAGAAACAACATATAGTGGACCAAATCATGCCAAATTAGAACATTCCAAAATGAGTAAAGCAAATAAGATATACAGATGGTTCAAATCAATTATCTAATACCACACATATGAGATACGAAATATGCATACAGAGTAAGCAAACCTATCTCGACCCAAACATGTATCCCATCCTATGATATGAAGCAAATAATATACTACTGTGTGATATCAGCAGCTCTTCTCAGCGTTTTAACCTATTACATAATTCTAATTCGCCTAGCAAATGGATGAAACAGAGAATGCATTCAAGTACGGATGGAAAGAAACATAAATTACATAATTCTAATCCACCTGGTGAATGGATGAAACAGAGAATATAAATTCAAGCCACGAAGGAATGACACATAAGTTACTCATGAAGAGAGCAAATTGGGTACAATTCAAGAAGCTCATGAAGAGAGCAAATCTTTGTATAAATCTGATTCTATCGAAGCAGTAAGAAACCGAATCAATTCTGATATCTTGAGTATTTATAGAAGGCAAAAGTTATAAGGTCTGGTATCGAGGATTTGGACAGGGCAACTGTTGCTAATCGAAGGTTGTCGGGTTATGCAGCTGGTACACCTATTGATAGATCTAAACCTACTGTTACAAATGCACTTAGACAGAAGTTGAAAGCACTAATGATGAATTTACAGGATTTGAGGCAGAAAATTATGGCATAAGAACAAAACTAATTTGGTTTTAAGAGGACTGCACACAAATGATCTTTTGTCCTCCATTCACTTTCTTGCCCATAAAACATAATCATCTTAAACGAGCTAGCCATATGACAAAAAAAAAAAAATCTCAAACCAAAATTCCCCTTTCACCTAGAAACTGTTCATAACGCACAAATTCATTTAAATCCCAAAAAATAACTTTATCAAATGAAATCTTCAAACTATTCTAACATCGAATCCAGATCCCTAAGTATTAAAGAAAAACCTACATCCAAAATCGCAAACGATCCAACTTAACAGAATCCATCAAAATACCCCAAATGAAAACCCCTAATTTCATTTTTTTTTTCAATTTCAAAATGGGGACTGATTTAACAATATAAATCTAAATCAATAAAAACCCAATACACAGATCTAGAGAAATGGATGATATACCTGACTGAACTTGGTCTGAAGAGTAGAGTTGACCTCATCGAAAGCCCTACGAAGAGTAGAAAACTCTTTACGAGCTTCTTCAGAGACTAGCAGTTTAGCCATACCATCCCAATCGATACCTTTCGATGCTTTCTTTGCAACATCTACAATCTTCTTCCCAGCCCCACTCATTTTCGTTTCTCCTCTTTCCTTTTTTTTTTCTCACTGAGATTATCGAACCCTTTTGTTTCTCTGATTGTGGTTGTATTCGGTTCATTTCAGCTCATATACTATGGAAAAGTGGGTCGGATCCATTTGGGCCTTTTATGAGTTTATCTGAGTGAAATAGCCCGTTCAGAGATATATTTTGGGCCTGGGCTTATGGTGGCATGCAAACATTTTCAAACAGATGCTTGAAAACCAGTATTGTAATGTTAGGGCAATTTATATGAAACTTGCAAATGGGAAAATTTGCTGTGGTCTTGTGGATGGAAAAATCGTGTTCGGTCGGTGTTTGCCACCATGGGAAATAAAAAAAGCTTCTCTTAAATGTATTAACGATAATCCATTTGACTCTGGTCAGTAGTTTTGACCATAATTTATAGATTGACTGACCTTTTTTAATTATTATTCATAGCCCATCAACTAG